>SJYA01000487.1:2401184-2439700 GCA_006410615.1 Neotragus moschatus
CCCCCCCCCCCCCCCCCCCCGCCTCCTTTTTTTACCAGCTATTTTGCATGTTAACCTAGTTGCCAAACTTTGAAACCCTCTACGGAGAACAATATTGCTCTGTCTCCAAAATATTTATTTTTGAGGCCTATCTTATACTAGAGAATTATATCTTAAAAATGTTTTTCACTTTAAAGTATCTCTCGTGATCCTGGGTGCAAGGCCATTGTGGACTAAGTCAAAATCCTTCTCTGTTACTACTGACCTTCATTCTCTTCGGTGGGTAGATTTTACATTTTGTTTTCCTAAACAAGGAAAAGCAGTTATAGTCCCACCTCTTATGTGCTTCCTCGCATCTGAGTTGTAAGTTCAGTACGTGCACATATGTAAGACTTCAAGTGCAAAAGGAGAACAGAGTAGGAAACAGATTTTTACAGTCCCAGTCTGGGTCCTTGCGTAAGTGCCAACGTAAAGCAATTCAGTGATCAGTGAACAGTCTCGTGTTGCCTGGCTCTGAGGGAAAGGAATTGAAAATCCAAACTTAATAAGCAGATCAGTTGGCTGGGGGAGTTGATATTATTGTTTTTCATTCCAATAACATGCAGTGTTATCAAAACCTTTTTTCTTTAGCAGTAAAATTACAGGAGACATATAGATACCTTTCAGAATGTCAGGAAAAGGAGTTGGGGGGAATTTAGTTAAGAATAATGAACATATACCACTTATCACAGGAAGCATACACTGTGAGCCTCTGGGTATCTCAGGGTAAAGGGTGAATTTAATGTGGGTCGAGGAGTGGGAGGTCAGCCTTGAATCAAAGCAGATACTTGAATTAAGCTTAATGACTACAAAGATGGGGACTCCTGGGTAGAGGTGTGAACTCTTGGGCCCAGAAGAAAGTCAGGTTATTTAATTCCTCAGTTTTTATAATAACTGTGTTTGCATTTCCCAGTGAAGCACGGGGCTACTTGTGGGTTAAGTCTAGAAGGAATCATTCATATCTATTTCTCATTCTGTCTCACTTATTCAACTTAAATATGAGGGCTAGTTTGGGTTTAAGTTTAGATTTTACACACTTCTGGGGTTTCTTTGCTTCCCTTAAGTTTGTTGCCACCAACTTACTGATAAACTGATTTTTTTTTTAACTTTAGACGAAGCATTATAGTTAGAGATAATACTATAAATTTATAAAGGCTATAAGATTTATATAAATCTGGAAGACTGTAAAAATCTAAGACTATAAATAAACCTGTTTATTTAACACATTGAATGGAATTTGGCTAAATTTAACACTTCCTGAATACCTGTTCTGTGCTTGATACTAATGAGAAAGAGAGAAAAAGATGAAAAGTAAGACTTCCTGCCTTCCCGTGACAAGGCTGAGGAGACATGGAAATCACACAGTAATTATAGTGGAATGTTACTTCCAGGAGAACAGAAGTATCCCTGTATCTTTCTCACCATTAGGTTCCTTGCATTTGTCACAGTGCCTGACTCATAACTAAGGCTTACCATTTTCTCAAGTTGATGGATACATGGATGACTAGTTTCATAAAGACTGTAGAAATGGCATGTACAAGGTACAATATGGATTCCGAAGATGGGATGAACAACTTGGCCTTGGAGGGGTTCAATACAGATAATGAAAGTCTTTAGGGGAGATATTTGAATCAGCTCATGGGAGAAAAATAGGAGTTGTCTAGAGCTTCCAGAATGGTTTTCCAGCCAAAAGAATTCATGTGGACAAAGACAAGGAGGTATGAAATGACATGGATGTTCAAGAAGTTGTAAGTAGTATTTTTCAAGAATAAAGAGAGTAGAAGATTGCAGGGAGAGCCTTCATAAATAAGTGACATTTCTGATTCGAGTCAAGGCACGCTGCTGGGTATCAGGGTAAGCATGCAAAATAAAGAGCAAAGAGACTTGTTTCCACCTCACATTTTAAACTGAGGTTCATCTTACTTACCTTCAAAAGTATTGGCATTTGGAAGCTAATTCAGGAGGTGTATCTTAGTTTAGGAGGTATATCTTAATATAGAAACAATAGAGCCTGATGAACTATACAAATATTGTTCCAATGAGATTCTATAATTGGAAAATATATTAAAAGAAAAATTGTGTATTTTCAAAAGTTAGTTTCATTACTGGATGATCATACAGGGGCTTTACAGGGGCTTCTCTGGAGGCTCAGTGGTAAAGATTCCGCTTCAGTGCAGAAGATGTGGGTTCAGTGCCTGGTGTCGGAAACATCCTCTGGAGAGGGAAATGGCAACCCACTCCAGTATTCTTGCCTAGAGAATCCCATGAACAGAGGAGACTGCTGGGCTACAGTCCATGGGGTTGCAAAGAGCAGGATACTACTTAGCAACTAAACAGTAACAACAATATATCACTTTACAAAGGGACCTGCCATTTAATAAATGAATTTCTGCCTGGTTCCTAGGAACAATGATGTCATATAGGATTTAAAATAGTTGATTTACATGTGGCTTTCTCACCATGTGTCTAAGTTGAGGCACACTTGCACTCGTGAGAGTTTTCCTACCATAGGAACGCGACTTGGATTTCTTGTACTACCCCTTAAATGTTTCATTGTTATGTACTAGAAAGATTCGGTGGGATGGGTACTTTTTAAAATTTAGATGTATAATCTGCGTGCATGCTTTTGACTTTATGGATCATATTTTCCAATTTTAAATGGCCACATGAATAAAAGTCAGTTTCTTAAACTTAATTTTAAATATACCTACTATTTTAATTGCACCGTTAGGGTCATGCTAGGTGAAATGAATAGAAATGCTGCCTCTCTTCTCTTTCGACTTAAAGTTCAGCTGCTGCTGCTGTTGTTTCCTTTCTTCTACTTTCGTTCTATTCATCTTTGGATAAAATAGCTCCTTATTTTGCATGTCGAGGTTTAATGTATGTTCTTCACTTGATAGAGACTTTAATTTTGAGGGAAGGTTCTTGGCTGATTGCATTAGTTTAGCAGTTCTAGAATAAGATGTCTGTGGGGAGGGGCGGCAGAGTCCTGTCATTGATTCTCTCTTTATAACTGTGCCCTTTTAGCTGCAGCCGATTACCTGTGGTGCTTCTGACCCGGCACAGACTGAATCACAAGGAAGAAACTTTACATAAACCATTTATACTAAATGCTTGGTATGCCGGCAACATAAATCAACAACAATATCCATTATAAATTCATCCCTTTATCAGTATTATCTTGATAGAACTGATCCCAATGTGTGGGAATTTGAACTCTGCTTCAATACATCTAGTCCTGTGTAATTAATTATTCAGGGCACAGAGAACCTGGCCCCTGCGATGTAGAGTAATTCTTCCTGGTCAGCGTTAACTCCACTGGCAATAATAAATAGAAAAAGTCTCTAGTGATGCCAGTATTTTAAAGTGATTAATCATCTTTCCCCACTTCGCCTCCCCCTCAGTTTTCTTTAACTAAGATTTTTCAGCAATAAATCTTTAACAATACAGGTAGGAATTGTTCTGTAATTAAATTTCGCCCTGCTTAATTTCTTACCTTTTATGTATGATGAAAAACAAAAAAGTTAACATTTTAAAGGAGCTCTAATCAAAATTCAAACCCAGAAAACTCCTTTTATAGAATACTGAGAGATTCTCTATGGAAGAGTAAGCTCTTGATTTTGAATATTAGATAGAGCACGTATTCATAAACATTGTTAATCAACACCAGTTGGGGTGCCAAATATTCTGAAGTTTTGAGTTACTTCACTTTCATGTGTACGGGTTGTCTGTATTAGGAAAAGCCTGACATATGCATATGTTCCCAAACGGAGAGAATAATTACTGATTTCTTAACTTGCAGATAATTGATGTGAGCTCTGTAGGAAAGGGAGACTTTGCATCTTTTTGTGGTACACAAAGTGCAGTTGCGGAAGTGGCAGGTAAATGCCTGACAGAGAATGACCATGTATTTCCAAATCATGCCCTGTAGAGCTGACCAGCCATCAAGCATATTCCACGTGACAGGGACAGATGTGACATATCTGTTGTGACACACTTCTGTACCACCAGTCTGTGGCTTGAGGTGACTGCTGTCCCTCCTCTGACGCTTTCTCCCGCTGCAGGACAGCACAACGACGCACGGATGAACCTTGCCATTGCTCTCACCGCTGCCAGGTATGGGGCTGCCACGGCCAATTACATGGAGGTCATGAGTTTGCTCAAGAAGACAGACCCCCAGACAGGGAAAGAGCGTGTGAGCGGTGCACGGTGTAAGGATGTGCTCACAGGTATGCAAAGGCTCCGGCAGGGCAGATTTCGTAGCATCTTGCCTTGTCCGTACAATGACTGAATGATAATTTCTCTGTCACTTCTCTTTTATTGAAGCCAGATTTCAGAGTCCTATTACCTATATTCCTTATCGTCAATGACATCTGGTTTCACATGAAAATTTTCCTTTGTGGAACCTGGCCATCTTTTTTCTTCTTTGTGTGAAACATTAATGATGATCATGGTAATATTGTCTGCAAAATTCCCACAGCTATGAATGCATTGTGTTTTCTTTACCAAAACATGTTATTAAGAACAGTCAATAAATGTGGCAAGTTTCAAAAAGTATCCTTTAGGTGACAGAAGCAGTGTGTTTACGTGCCGCTCAAGTCAATCACTTTTAACTTTGATGAGATTTGCTTGCCTGTCCAGTTTTGTGGCCACGTGGGCGAAGTTTCAGAATTACATTGTTTCCTTCAAAACCACTGCTCACACTTTTGAGTTTTAAGGAGAAAGCAGCTCATTTACTCACTTTCTTCTTATTTGGCATTTTAATGCCAGGCATTTTGCAAACTAGAATGAGAGCCGAAATGAAAAAGCAGCTTGCTTTATTTCCTGCAGTTTGGACTTGTTTTTCGTTAAATGTACTCATATGCAGGCCTGTTGTGTGGCTTCTCAATGACTCTGGTTGCCTGTATCACTCAAGTGATAATGTATACTCCACCATAAGTTAATAGATGAATTAATAATCTAAAGCATCAGTGAGCAGAGAAACAAATGGGGTGTGTGACTGATACTGCTTTCTTTCACAGGGGAGGAATTTGATGTGAGAGCCAAGTGTGTTATCAATGCCACGGGACCTTTCACAGACACTGTGCGCAAAATGGATGATAAGGACACCACAGCTATCTGCCAGCCGAGTGCTGGCGTCCACATTGTGATGCCTGGTTACTACAGGTACCCGTGTTCCCACTCATGCATCGTCACCAGAGAAGAAGGGCCGCAAGAAATTGTCTACACATATTCTTATAGCATACCTTTCTTAATAATAGATGGTCTAGCTCACTGTTCAAAATGAGGAGAAATGACTGAAAAAAAAAGCTCTTCCAAACCACAAATCGCAAACCAGGCTTGAGAATTTCTTAGTTTTTATGGCAATACTCCTTTCTATGAGTTAGTGATTTGGAATCTGTTTTTGTACTTTTTTTCAGTGTACTCATCATCAGAGGCTAAGTCTTAGTATTTTTCAATTTTAATTTTCATGAAAACCCTAAAATTAATTTTGCAAAAATGTCCATAAAAGACATTTACATGAAAACACTAAAAAGTCCATTTTATAAAATACCCAGACTTGATTCTGAAGAATCTGAAAATGAGGACCAAGCATTCTTATTTTATAGTTTTTGAAATATATTTTGAAAAATAATTTATAATTTCTGATTTATCATTTTGGCAAAGATAATCAGAGGTAGAGAAATGGGCAGGGACAGAGATGAAATAAAAACAGCTATTAATTGAAAATTCTTTAAGTGGAGTGATGCTCATGAAACTGCAATTTTTATGTGCATTTGAATTTTTAGTATTTTTTATTTTTAATAAATTTGAAAACAAACGTGTATGATCCCAAGAAACTGATAATGGTTACCTCTAATGTACATTTCAAAATATCTGGGGAAAAGTTCCTGTGTCCATGATAAATATGGAACATTTTTATTGCTATATGTGGTAATCTAATAGGCAAACTAGTACGTAATTCTGTGAAATCATGATTTATGCTCAAGGTATTCATTAAGACATCATTTGTAATTGAGAAATATTAAAAACCACATCAGTTTCTAACCTTAGGAAGATGGATAAGTAAATTATGGTGTATCTGCACAAGGGAGTATTATATGGCCATTAAAAATTCTGAATAATTTTAGTGTCCTAGGAATACCCTAGAGACATGGTGTTAATTTAGAGTGGAGGATACAAGACTGTATGTGTAACATGGTCAAACATTGTATAAGTATCTAGAAAAAGATGAAAAGTATTTTAAATACCAATGGTGATTGACTCTAGGTGATGTGATTATGAGTAAAAGGTTATAATTTCTAGGTAACATGGTTAGAATGGGAGTTATTGCTTCTATATTCTAATAATTTTCCATAAAAGACATATTTTTAATATTTGATAAAACAGATATACAGACCCATGGTATTTCATTTAATATCTGCATTCTTCTAGAATGCCATCCCACTATGTAATAGATGATGCTGCCTTATTAGTTAGTTTTCCAGTAAGTCTTTTTGAAGAGAGTCCAAGATATTGTACCAAGCACACTTCTAATGAGAAAGATATTACACTTCTACCAAGAAGAATATTAATGAAATTTCGTATCCACCAGCTTCCAAGGTTTCTTTGTCATTTTCTAAATTCTACATATAATTAATAGACAGTCATTAGTGTTTTCACTTAGAACTGTAAAGACCATGGTGCTTCCCATCTCAATAATAAAAACTTATGCAGTGGTCCTTAATAGAGTTTTAAAAACTGTTAAGAAGAAGTTTAGTTCAAAGGAAAAGGAGAGAATTAAATATATGTACATGTTGCAAATGTTTCTTATATATAGAGGTTTTCAAAAATAGTTTCAGACACAATTATATGCATTTATTTTGTGTTGGATAAAAATTTGCAAGGTCAGCTAGTTTGTAAGTTTTTGGAAGCATTTGTTTTAACATCTGTTAGAGTACAGATGGAGAAGGCAATGGCAACCCACTCCAGTACTCTTGCCTGGAAAATCCCATGGACGGGGAGGAGCCTGGTAGGCTGCAGTCCATGGGGTCGCACAGAGTTGGACACGACTGAAGCGACTTAGCAGAGTACAGATGTAGTAACTAAAGTATAGACACACACGCACCACCAGAACCCTGACATTTGCTTAGATCTGACTTGTGCGTTGTGTTTCATGTCTTCTCTACTATTGTCCCATGATATCAGAGGACACATTAGTATTCTGTGTTATTCCCTATGTTATTTCTGCCACTTCATAATGACACTGTTTGTAAGATAAGGTGATGCCTTGGTAAAGAACTTCCTGGTTTGTTCATCGCTTTACCCCTTGTTAACTGTGCAACTTTGGGAAGCTGCTCATTTTCAGCTTCTGGTTCCTTATCTCATGGTAGTTCCTAATTTGTGTACATTTTGACAATATCCCTTTGTTTATTTTTTCTTTATTTTCTTGACTGCTACATCTGCAGCTCCTGGTACATTATCTGATACAAAATAATGACTAGTAAATTTTTGATGAGTTCTACTAACTTTTTGTGTTAACTTGCCCAAATTGAGATTGTTCCTTTTTCTAATTAAAATGTTAATCTAATACCTATAAGGGAATTTTAAATATATAGATATAAAAATATAAAACAAAATATGATTTTTCTTTTTACTGCCCAGAAATAAACAAAAGTAATCGCTATAAAAAAAATAGAAAGATATAGAATGAAAAGTGAAAGTCTCCCTCTTTTCCTCATGTCCCCAGCTTGTTTTTGATAATGCTTCCTTCTGATTTCTTCCATAAAATTTTCTGTTTATGCTTGCACCAGTGTATATCCTTTTAAACTTTTTTTCATGGAGGAACTCATGCTATACATATGTTCTGTACTATGCTTTATAATATGCTAACAACAGAGCAGATAGGTGGTTTTTAAGAAATATAAATATATATCACCTGCATGTAATACTTTCAAAACAGAAAGTCTTTCTTAATCCTAAAAATTAGGCATTAGTTTCAGACCCATGCCTGTAAGTTGTGAAAGTGTTAGTCACAGCTGGGTCTGTTTAAGATGCAGTAAGTGATCTCGTTCTACTTTGGGAGAAATTAATATCTCCGTTTTTAGCACCTTGAACCACAACCACTTAACATCCTGTGGGGAACCATAGAGGAGTGGTCTGGCAGCCCAGTTCCTGTTCAGTCCCTGTTTGCAGATGAGTCCCTTGGTTTGGGATTACAGTCTGAGTGTTTGGTCCCTCTTTCAGTACTGACTTTGAGCAGCTGTATCGCTGGCATTTGAGGGACGGTATTTCTTTCCATATCAAATTGTTCTCTTGGGTGGGTGAGGTCAAGAGATCTCAGACTGAAATAGCTCTCTGGATTTCTCAGTCAGTCTTCACTCAACAGCTATAACTCAAGGGTTCTACTAGGTCCTCAGAGATGAGTAAGATCCTATGGTGCTGCCCTTATAAGCCAGCTGATAATAACTTAAGGCCTAGCATTTCAACTAGAACCTGATCAGTTTGACAATACAATGACTTCAGGAGCCACTGATTTATTGAGTGTAGGCAGCTAAATGGGGAATGAGGACCAGGTATGCAGTCTACCCTGTTGGGCAATTTTTAAGAGTTTCTTTATGGCATTTATTAAGTTTATAACTAACAATTCACATGTGGAATTATCTTGTGCCATCGAAGCAGCTTTCTTTCTCTCTCTGGATTGTTTTATTTTCAGAAAACACACAGAAATCAATTACTTTTGAAGGCACTCTTTATATTAAGAACTGAGAAGTTGCTGTATAACCCAGGGAGCTCAACCTGGTGCTCTGTGACAACCTAGAGGGGTGGGAAAGAGGTTCAAGAAGGAAGGAACATATGTATACTTATGACTGATTCACATTGTTGTATGGCAGAGACCAACACAACACGATAAAGCAATTATCCTCCAATTAAAAAAAATCTGGAATTTTCATCAGAGTTGTGGGTAGATGATCTTAAAAAGTAACTACAATACATCGAATGACTGAAATACATGAAAATAGCTGTCTCCTCCTTTTAGCCTACAGATGCTTTTTACTAATGCTGAGAGGTCAGTTTTTTTGTGTGTTGTTTTTTTTTCCCCCCGTAATATGTGTGCATACTGCTGGCTCCAACACTGATTGCTGAGTAGTTAGCAATAAATTGATTTCAGTTTAAATAAGGGTACTTCAGGATGGCAATGGTCTGCATGAGAAAAATTTTCATTACATCTGATCCTAGACACACACATAAATTAGCAGCAAGCTTTTTCTGCTGCTGTCAAGTGAATTATACATATTGAGAAAAGACCTATGCCTTACTGCATTGTGTATACCATCCCTATAGTTAACAGCCATTTTCAAACTTTTGCGTGACCTTGCAGAATTAATTCTTCGTAAGAAAACAAACTTTTCTCTAAGGGTGAGTTATGAATTAGGTAATTTAGAACTGATGAGAAGTATTTCCAAGTGGATTCTTAAATTTTTATACCATTCATTAATAGCTTTGTCTTCCCTCTGTGCTTGTTAATTTTATGTTTGACACATATGTCTTCACTTAAGCAGTTGATTCTCTACAGGTTCCAGTTATATGTGTGTTGGTAACTATCACGTTCACCCTTTAAACTGCTTTTTATTGCACTGAAAGGTTTTAAAAGATTCAGTAGTTGTGCTTTTCCAACAGCATTTCATGTCTCAGTTGCTGAATATTATAATTTTATGCTGAAGTTGATCAAGTCTATTGAGTTGCTTAGATACATCACATAATATCTGGCCCATAAAATGGTCATATATATATTATACCAACATGTAATTTGTTCCTTAAATTTTAGAATATGGAATTTATCCTTTTGTTTCAATATAGGACTATTTACCAAATTGAAAGTTTGAACTTATGAGCCAATTTCTATCACAAAGTGACATGTTTAAGGGCATATCAACCCAGGATCAAATTAGGTGCATACAAACCATATTTTAACTAGTTTCTTTTAAGATCTTTAGCAAGTTTTATGGCAAGTACAAAGGAGAACTTTAGACATACAGAGACTGAAAATACTCGATGTTTATAGCTTTCAGTGTATTTTTTGAAAGTAAAATTACTTTAAGTAGCGCTGAGTGAAGATGAGATCCTCACTGAAGGTTTAAATGACTGATGCACTTTGGGGTGATTTTTGCATGTGCTAAATAGAAGAATTGGAGCCTACTCTCTCCTGTGTCTCATGTAGACTACAGATAGTGATTTCTTTCTACAAAGGCTGTATAGACATGGCAGGCATTTCATGGGGCTGACGAGTCTTTGCAAAGAAATATTATTTTTCAGTGAAGAAGATGCATTAACTAAACTGACTATGGATTTCTTTTTCATGAAAAAGTCATTTTTGGTTTGCTTTCAAACATATTCAGACTCTCATCCTTACACATTTGATATCTTGAGTTTCTTGCTTTTTTAATTTTAAGAGAAAGATAACTATGAATAGTTGACTATATGTCTTTTAAAATGTGTGAGCATAACAGGGATTTTTGGAATTTATTGAAACCAAATATAATTATATTTCCTATTTAAGAAATGTTATTAATAGAAACTGAAAATATATTTACAGAAAATACCTTTAACATTGGTTCCTTATGAGAATTCAGTCAAATTCAGCTATCTGAAGGTTTGTAGCATTCAACTATTTGAAAATGACACTTTGGGATTTCACCTGCCATTTTAACAACGTCTCCAAAATTTTAGAATAGTTAATGAATCCATTAAAACAACAGTTACTAATGATTCAATAACACAACTGGTCAGGTTTTGTCAGTGTTTATTTTCAGTTGCCTCTTCTTGCAAGTGTGTTTTACAGTTTGGTTTTAGAATATGAAGTAGGTATTAGAGAAATTCTTAATATTTTTGAAGATTTTGGTCTGGCAGAAGAGGCGTCCTTAAAGCTTAATTTAGTAGTGTAATACACTGGCATCTTCTGCCTATTTAAAGATTTTCATTGCTAAAATATTTGTCTCCTTTTTGATCTTATCCTGTACACTGTTATCCAGGTAACTGAGCCCTTTGAAACTGGATGCATTTCTTGAGATTTCAGTAAATTGAAATAAAGTAAGAAATCTCATATTTGGTGAAGTGGTATAAGCTTATTCAGGCACAAAAGAGTAAAGAACTTTCTGATTATATTTTAGTTTCTAGAAAGTTAGACCCTTCACTTTTCTCACAGACTTTTCAGACCTTATACTGAAAGATGTACCAAATGTCAAATGTTCCAGAAAAATACTTTCCATGGGCTTGAAAAAAGGTTGAAGAACTATTCTTAAGTGACCATTATGAAAGAAATTATAGGCATTTATCCTGCTGACATTATCTGATGTGAATGGTGCAAGGGATCTAAAAACCCAAACAATCGGAATTGAAGTCCACCTACTTAACTCACCTTGCATTGCTGGTTTTGCTATGGAATATTATTATAATAACACTTACTTGATTCCTTTTGTATTACCATTTTTTTTCTTTT
The DNA here is from genome assembly GCA_006410615.1 of Neotragus moschatus. NCBI lineage: Eukaryota > Metazoa > Chordata > Mammalia > Artiodactyla > Bovidae > Neotragus > Neotragus moschatus. The sequence goes on from SJYA01000487.1 coordinate 2,412,682, forward strand.
AGGAATTTCTAGATTAGGTTAGCAGCAGTCAAAGTAATAGTTCGTGTGTTCCTAGTTTGCTTATATGAGAATTAGTGAATAAAATGTTTTAGAATGCAGATTAAGATCAAACTCTGGCTGACTTCAGAAATATGTGACCCTTTCTTTCCACCCCAGCCCAGAGAGCATGGGACTTCTTGACCCAGCGACCAGTGATGGGAGAGTTATTTTCTTCTTGCCCTGGCAAAAGATGACTATAGCTGGCACTACCGACACTCCAACTGATGTTACACACCATCCCATTCCTTCAGAAGAAGACATCAACTTCATTTTGAATGAAGTGCGTAACTACTTGAGTTGTGACGTTGAAGGTAACATGCATTCCTTTAAGTTTACTCTCCCTCTTTTATATCTCCCAAACCATCTCAGCTTTCACTAGGTAACTGCCATGCGCCCCCACTGACTCGACTTCATAGCTGGCTGGCTCTGACTCTTAGGCAATTACCACTTCTTCTGGAAGACTTATTAAGGCCGAGGCATAACACAATAGGAAGAAGTTGCCTTCCCGCCCCCTCCTCCACTTTCTGTATCCACATGAAACACATACCATCCTCTTCTGGTCATTTCTAATAGCAAGATTGGAGTGCCGTTCCAGCAGAGCTCTAAACACCCATGCTTTTCTAGGAGAGTATGAAATGTTTGCATCACCAATTTCTAGAGCTTGAGAAGGTATGATTGACAAATCTAGGATACCCATAGGAAAGAATTAGTTTGAGAAATGAGAGGATAGATGAATGTATTCTAAGAAATTTAGTGAGGTGTTACTATGTGGAAACTGGAATATTAACTATGGATTTAGCTAATAAGTATGCTGTTTTAATTGAAAAAGATAAAGTTCACTTCTTTCCAGTGCTAACCTGAACATACCATCTTTTAACTTGGATGTCATAGTATTTTCTCCAGTGGATATATATGGTATAATGTATTTTTTTAAGTCCACGGTAGTTTCAAAAGTTTTTCAACATTATTTCCTATCTCACTTAACAACCTCACCATCCGTCTAGTCACCCAGGCTGGAATGGCATGCTTATCTTTGCTGATCCTTCTCTTTCTACATCCAGTCCACTTTCCATCTCTGCTTACTCTGAAGTATCATGTAAATCCCCTCTCGCTTCCATTGCCCTGGTTCAAACCTGTGTCATGTTTCACTTAAACACTTACACTGACCCCCTAACTAGCTTTTGTGCATCAGGTCTGTATCCTCACCTGGTCTGGTCCTTCCATCAGAACTTTATAAAACACAATTCTGATCATCACGTCCCTGCGCAAAAATATCCCTTTGATGTCTCATCATTAACTTTAGCAAAGTTGTTAAACTACCTCATACGGAATCTAAGGCTTTTCATGACTTGTCTTGGCAGGTTTGCGTTCAGCTATTCCACCTCTGTGCATCCAATCATTTAATTATATTGCGTGACTTATTATTTTCAGATCAGGACAGGCACTTTTAAATCTTCATGCCTTGTTTATGTAGATCGAAGTCTTGCTCTTGGATAGTCTTTCCCCCAAGTTCTCATTTTGGCAAAATATTATTTATACTTCAGAAGCCACCTATCTTTTGTAGTCCCTTAGATCACTGAGCTAATATATCACAACAGTGTATAATAGGTAATAATGTAAGATATATTCTCACTTGGAGCTCCTTATGGGTAAGGGTTGTTTATTCAGTTTCAAAGCTTGTTATATATATATCTGGTATGCTACTTATAATTATTTAAAATCAAAACAAATTAGGTGCTTTCAAGGTTTTTTGATGCTAGTAGCAGTTTGAAAATCTTTTTATATGAAAGTACAAAATTTAAGATTTTTGAAAAATAGTCATCATCTGTTTATATCAGGAATCTCCATGGAGGCCATGCAAGGACACAGTTTTTGTCTTAATGTGACTCACTAGCATCTATGAATCCTTTTTCCCTAAGGAATTCTTTTCATTATGTGATCACACATTTACAATCAAACAAAACAAACTGCTTTACAAAGTGGTTTAGTGGATTCTCCTAGTTTGATTGATTGATCCATATTATATAGTTTTAGTTTCTTCTAATTTCAAATAATGGTTGTAATTTCATTTTGAGTAGAGTCTCTTTGGATATCTGTAATAATAGTATAAATATATTAAGTACATGTAATTGAAATCTATGTGGCTAAATTTATACTCTTTCACACACACACACTCACAGTTATTTAAGAAATAGTTATGCCCAATTTAATATCCATTGCAATTTCAGCTTGATACTTTTTCCCCTCATTTTGTGAGACAGAAGAAGCTTTATCTAGGTATGACTGTACTTTAATGAACTGATTATTGTTACTGAATCCTGCTTCATTTCAATTTACCTGGATATACGTTTTAAAAGTGGGTTTATATTGGATTCCAAGAGAAGGAAGTTTAGATTGCTAGAGCAAGAAACAAAATTAATTCCAGAGCAGAGAGCTATAGTTGACAGGTTCCAAATTCTTAAAGTTCAGATGCACGAATGAGAAATCTAACTGCTTATATGTGCCCAGAGACTGGATGTGCTAGAAACAGGTATAGGTTCCAAGAAGCTGCTGTGCCCGTATCGTGGGTAGGGATTTCCACTAGTGAAATGAGCCTTGGGCTAGAACAGACACCAAACCTATACCCCTCACTTTTATTCTGCTTATTAATAAGTAGAGGACTTGGTAATACTCGCTAGGACCTCCTTGGTCTGTACAGGGCATTTCAGTTAACATACCTTTTAGTAGTCAGGTTAATTGGTGAAGCTAACCAAGACTTTTTGTCAACTTTGATTTTTTTATAAAAATGGATTGAAACTGTAAATCGCATTAACATGTGGACACTGTAAATTGCCTTTCCACTGGTGGCCTCAGGAATCTTGAGATTAAGAATTCTCTAGGTAGCAAACATCCAGGATAAAAGCAGAAGTGACAGCTCTTGCTTGTACTTCATTTATTTCCCCATGCTCACCATCTATCACACCTTTCCTCCTTATCAGCTTATCCTTTTAAAAGCAGTTCAGCCACAATGCTTCTTCATGGTTTCTTTTCATTCTTACTTACTGAACTGAAGTCCTCAGAGTACATGAAGAAGTACCCTCAGTCTTGGTAGAGTCCTCGTTAGCTGAAGTATGTCCATTTCCAGAGTAAAGGCATTCTCATTTGTATTTTTCCTAAGGAATTTTGGTGAAGCCTGATAGTCTCTTCTATACTGATGAAATGTGAAAGTGAAGCTCAGCTTCAGGCCCCGTTCAGTCTTTTTGACTACATGCTGTTGCTGCACGTATTTTAATCTTATTTTTCCTCAGTAGGTAGTGTGTGCTTTATTTTTAAAAACTCTACCATCATGGAAAGCTTTTTATGCAAGACGCTCTGCTAAGCCTATTGCTTATATTATCTGATTCCTCATAGCAACCTTATTAGTTTTATTTTGTAATTTCCATTTTATAGGTGAAGAAACTGAGGCCCAGTGACGTTAAGTTTCTTTCCCATACATCATTCATGTTGGAGCCTGATATTGTGTATGTCAGTCTAGCCCTAATATTTATGCTTCTAAATATTGTGCATATTCCAGTTGGTAGTCCTGGGTTTGTTGCATGATGTGATATTATACCCACTAGAGAGTGGATTATTTTTCTCAGTTCATTTCATGGAAGCTGGTAGACACCTTCAGAGTGATGGTGACCTTTGCTCTCAAGTGACTGGCCTTATTTGGACATGACTGTTAAAGTAGAGGTTTCATTTCTCATAACCAGTCCCTGGGGCCAAGCAGTCTTTCCTACAGATTTAAAAAATTAGAAACTTTGTGTAGATCCCAGAGTCATGTTTTTGAAATGGTTAGTATTCACCAGGATTGAAATAGTCATTTAAAAACGATTTATTAGATGGATAAGTAAAATTCTGACAACAGTTTCTGAGCCTCCCCAAATGGCTATATCCTTCAGAAAAAAAAAAAAAAGTGTCAAATCTTAACACTCCATGCTGTTCACAGCAGCTGCCACACTTCTGCAAAATGCGTCGGAACAATTCTGAAAAGCATTTTGTCTGTTGGGAAGGAGACCATGTCTTCTTTTACAATTTAGAAAGCTCACCATTCACAGGCTGAATTTTCTAGATTACTTGTTTGTTCTTTTCTGAAATGGGTAATTGATAGTCGTGCGGTGTGTACTGGATTAGGAGGAAAAATGATCTTTTGAAAAATGTATCATTAAGTCTGCTGTGTAGAGGTTAATCAGGAGGGTGCAGTGGCGGACCAAGCTGTGACTTAAAGGGGTGGAGGGGAGCAGAAGACCTGCGGAGCACTTTACCCATGGAGTTTTTCTGGAGTGCTTCTCTAAGCAGCTTCTCTGGTTGTACACAGATTTTCACATATGCAATTAGTAGTGTTTATAGATTGCCTGTTATTCAATTAACAACAGAGCTGGCCGTATCAACTCACTGCAGACCTGCCTTTTCACTGCCAGAGATTGTACCAGGGTTATCAACTTACACAGGCTTGGATGTTTTCCAGCTGTTTAATTATAGTGTCACGCGCTTTGCTTTTTCTAGTTTCATTAGTTTATAAATGTAATATGGTATCTTATTTCTGTGATTAACACTTCATTTCCGCAGGTTAAACATGCTGGTAGAGAAGTATTGATTTCTGACGCTGTTTCCCTTGTGTTCATTTAGATATTTTCACATGCTTTTCATTGATTTTTTTTGAAAGTGGCAAACACGAGAAAGAGCACCCCAAAACGTATGGCTAAATAGCTGATGTGAAGCAAAACCGCACGTTTAGCTCTTAATTATCACTTCCTGTGGGCTGCCTTTTCTATTAACTTTTAAAACCAACGCTTCTCTTGCCAAGCTTTTAAGAATAAAAATACTAATTATAATTGGACACAATTACACAGCACTTAGTCTTTTCAACCAGCTGTGAAAATGTCTATTCAACTTTACTATTTATATTTTAGTCGTTATATAATTTATACACTAAAACCTGAATGAGTTATTTACAATAAAAATAATATAATAAAAAGAATTCTTAACCATGGTGGTTAGAAGGCCTATGTTATTTCCTCACTATCCTTCTGAAAATATTGACAAGAACCTTTATACACTCCAGAAGTACTCGCAATTGGCACTTAAAAATCAACTAGGTGCCATCTGGGTGAGCTACTCTCATAAGTGGTGTTTACCAAGAATTTTTTTTCAGTTTTAATAGTAGTGTTGTTTCCTCTCATCTTGCTTTGTTAAGTGCAAGTGTTAATCACTCAGTCATATCCGATTCTTTGCGATACCATGGACTATAGGTCGCCAAGCTCCCCTGTCCATGGAATTCTCCAGGTAAGAATACTGGAGTGGGTTGCCATTCCCTTCTCCAGGGGATCTTCGTGACCCAGGGATAGAACTTTGGTCTCCTGCATTGCAGGTGTATTCTTTACCGTCTGAGCCATCAGGGAAGCCCTGGTGCTTTTTATTTACTTTATTTATTAAAGTTTTCAATTATTCTAAAAGAGGATATCCAGTTATTTAAATATGTAATCATTAGAAACCTAAAGTGTAGCATATTGGCTCAGAGGCCAAAATGTTTTTGCTTTTGGTTTTGTAATGTCAGCTCGTGTTTGGTATAAAAACTTCAGAGAATGTTCTAATATGCCATTTCATATACATTGATCAGTATTCATGACTTCTACTCGATTCAGTATTTGAGGTACTGAGAAATACTAGGATTGATTCTGCCAGAGACTTTCAACGTGGTGAGAAAGATGCAACAGTAATGCCATCTTGCTTAGGTATCTTGACAGCATGAGGACCAGGAAAATCAAGGTGAATAGAATCTTTGAGTTCTGAAGCATACAAGCTAGAGTTGAGGTTTTCCCTCACATACTGTACCATGGTGAGTTCTTGGCTATAGCCAAGATGATATTCTTGGCTACAGCTGGAATGATAGGGTCAATTTCTGGGTCAGAACTGGAGGGTAGGAGTACTTAGTTTAGTAAAGACATTTTCGTCTCTTTGACTCGATGATACTTTGAAATGATAACTATGGAACATGCTGTGAGAGTAAAGTATTTTGGAGAGAGTCACATTCTGTTACAGCAGTTTATATTCTCACTGTCAGGTTTTACTGAATGGTTGCTCCATGGGAGACATGGGCAAGGTGGCCATGGGGGAGTTAGCCAGCTTGACAATTTACCAGGACAAGTCTGAGATGTACTACTTGACAGTTTTGTCCTAGAACTGCCTTATGCAAAATTATAGCCTATACGTGTGAATATCGTGTGCTTATTTAAATTTAAATTAGTTAAAATGAGATAAAGTTTGAATTTCAGTTTCTCAGTTGCGTGGACCACAGTTCAAGTGCTTCATAAGCTCATGCAGCTAGTGGCTAGTGAATTAGACAGTATAGGTATAAAACAGTTCCATCACTGCAGAAAAGTCGATGCAATAACTCTACAGAAGCTAGAGGTACTTACATAGTCCATTGAGAAGCAAATACTCAATTTATTAGAGTCATTGAATTTGTATTTTTTGTTGTTATAAAATAAAGAATACATTATCTTGTAAAAGAAGATCTCCAGATATAAGAAGTCTCAAGAGGTGATTAATTTAGTGATTGAGCAAAATCTTCAGTGCAGGACCCTCATTGCTTTTCACTCCACCACTCTCCAGGTTGGCTTTACCCTGCAGTTGTTTCCCATTTTGTTACAATATGGCTGCAGAAGTTCCTAGCAGTTTTGGAAGGTCCTCTATGCTATCTGTCCACTGCTCGTGAATCTGTTACCAAAGAGAACTTTGATTAGAGTTTAACAGTGTACAAGGTTTCCATTGTGGGTGAATAAGTAATAAAGAGAGAAACCTGTTAGTTCAGTTTGCTGCTGCTTTTCCTACAAGAGGTTACTAACGAATTCATGTTTCATGTGTTTAACTATGCTTTGCCCTGTGGGCCTAGATTATACCCACAGCCCTGACTGGTCACTACTTAATTTAGATGGTAGAGAGGTAAAAAGTGCTTTATTCTTCATCAACTCCACCCACCCACTGCAAAATGGCATTTTGAATAATCCATACAAGTCATTACATCTCAAGGTTGGGAGAAAACTGATAAGACAGTCGATCCCCTGATCCAACCACACTCTAACATAATAATATAACAATGCTGTAGGCCAAAAAACCTGATTCTTACTTTAAATGTGATCTAAAATTTGATTATCCTACATGTATCTTTTTAAGTAAATTTTATCTCAGTATTCACCTGATAGAATTCTCAGACTAAAAAACTGAATGCTAAGATATCAAGCAAAATAAATTAAGGTTCTTGACCTGTTATGAACTCTTCCCCATAATGTTTTCTTTTTCTTTTCCTTTTTTAGAGTATCAATTTCAAAAATAAGGATTAAAAATCGTATCAGTATATATTGTGCTTCATTTAGTTTTCCTCCCTGAATGAAAAACTCAGATGTTTTAGGTTGGTCTTTTTGTTTCAGATAGTACAGATTCATAGATGTGTTTTTCTGCCTGTTATACCAGAAAAGGTAAAGCTTTTGTCACAAGGATTATTTGCATGTGCTTTAAATTTACTTTAGAAAGTTTAGTTTTCCACCAAATAATTTTGAGATCAGTCAGAAGGCTGTGAGAATTGAAACCAAATTCCTGATCAGTGTGGTTGCCTGAGGAATTTCAGAGACACACTTTGAGACTTTGCAGTGACCACAATGACGTTCTAAGTGGTTGGCTAAGTTTTATTTTTGACTCAGAGGGCAGTTTGAACCCTAATGGAAAATAGTGGTAATTTCCTAGTTAAGCTTTTTGTAAAGATTAAAATATTGCATGGTTTGTGTTGAGGTTTTATAAGACTTTTGTGGAATGGTATGGAGTGATAATTAACTCCCTCCCCCCCCATTCCATGGAAACCATCAGGATTAAACCTGTTAAGAAGATGCCCCCTTAAGGGGGCAAATCTAGGGATGGTATCTCAGCATTAAGATGCCCTCATGGTCACCAGTTAACAAGACTGGAAGCCTTAGGTTTTCCTCCCTAGCTTATAAGTTTTATTCTCCCTTTGTTTAGATTCAGTGTTGGAATATGGGTTTAATTAAACACCCCTGTAGAGATGTATGGGTACCTCTTTCTTTCAGATTGTAGTCATATTAAGAGTGTAGCCCTTAACGAGCTATACCAAAATATGTCAGATTACCTTAGCCTTAGATAAAGTTATCTTTACCAGACATCTGTCTTTCATTTGAGATCAAGTTGGAGAGATTGTCTGTCATCAGTATAACTTTTTAGGGTCTTTCCCCTATACTTGGTTATGTGCTCTTTTTTTGGACTGGTCTAATATTTAGTCATTTCAAAGTCTTTGTGATTCTTTACATAAGAATTTGCTAGGTGTATATTTAAATATTTTTTAAAGTCTGCTTTGTCTAAATATATAAAAGGTTCACTATATAAGAACACACAATTCAGATGTGAATGGGATCTGAAATCCAGATTGCCCTCTTCTAATAAGTATTTTTGTCTTTTCTGGGAAGAGATAGCAAGATATATTCTTGGAGGAGATATCACAACTCATAAGTCTTTTGGCTGGTTTGGTTTGTTTTTGTTTCTGCTTTACTGTTGTTGTTCTTTGTAACTACTGCAGATTGTCCCAGCTGAGGGCTGCTAACATTTACCTTGTTTCGTTTTTGAGAACCCATATCAGTGATTTTTCCAGTGTTTTGCTTTTTTTTTTTTTTACCTCCTTTACCATTTTTTCTAGCTGCTCTGCACAGCATGCAGGATCTTAGTTCCCCTACCAGAGATCAAACCTGGGTCCCTTGCAATGGAATCATGGACCTAATCCCTGGACCTAACCAAGGGCCTAACCACTGAACTGCTGGGGATGTCACCATCCCCATTGTAACTTACCACTCATTTAGCACTTATATTTAAGGGCCTTTCCTCCCTTTTAAAGTACATGTTATGTGTTCCTTTTACTGAACTATTTTCTGCTTATTAATTATTTCATGGTTTTGTTGAGATGTCTTTGAGTCATCCTTTTAACTCTTGGCATTGATCCTTCCCAGTGAGAAGAGGGGATGTCCTGGCTGCGTGGAGTGGTATTCGCCCTCTTGTGACAGATCCCAAGTCTGCAGACACGAAGTCCATCTCCCGAAACCATGTCGTGGACATCAGCGAGAGTGGCCTTATCACTATAGCGGGTACAGGATGCGACCTTGTTGTTGGATGTGCTTTAGATAGCAACTTGAGTGAAATTCTCATATCAAAATCTCTTTTAATGCTAATGAACAGGTTTTTTTTGTTGTTGTTGTTAATGAATCTGAATAACATCTTACCCGTGGCTTCACCACATGTGTTATAAACAACAGGTGAATTTTCTTACTAAGAAGTTGAGAAATGGTTAACTTAAGAAAAATGGGTAGTAACCTGACGAATGACTTATTAACGTATTTATTTGTAGGTGGAAAGTGGACAACCTATCGATCTATGGCAGAAGATACCATAAATGCTGCAGTCAAGGCGCACAATTTGAAAGCAGGACCAAGTAGAACAGTCGGGCTTTTCCTTCAGGGGGGCAAAGACTGGAGCCCCACGCTCTACATCAGGCTCGTCCAGGACTATGGACTTGAAAGTGAGGTGGGTGTGCATTGCCACATCATCTTACTCTTGACTTAATCTCACTGTTGCCAGTAACAGGATTGGCAACCACGGGGCCTCCGTGACTTCGAGTTCCCTATAGCTCAGTTTGTTTCTGACAGTGTACTGTGGGAGTGAACTAATGGGAAAAAGTATTTTGCTTTAGTTGCTGAAAAGCAATGCATGTTTAGGTTTCTGTTTTAGAATCTAGGGTTTGTTTGGCTTGTTCCTAGCGTACAGGACCTCCTGAATTCTTTCTCTCTTGGGCATAAGGAAGGCTGTTCTTCAGAAGTGATATCAGGAGCACAATGAAGCTGAAGCTTCATCAGTCACTGGTACAGTGATACATGTATAGCAGATTTTGTGCTGGCCTAAGCATTCAGAGCCCATGTGGTTTCCTCCCACGAAATCAAAATCAAATGCTCTCCTAGGATTATTAGTTACAGGCTGTTAAAAAAAAGAAAGAAAACCTGATGAGGTAGGCAGGTACATTTTTTTGCTTTGTATCCAGAAGCTACTGATACTTCAAAGGACGTGCCTGATGCAGTTTCATTTCTTTAGGTGGCCCAGCATCTCGCCGCCACCTATGGGGATAAGGCTTTTGAGGTGGCCAAGATGGCAAGTGTGACGGGAAAACGGTGGCCCATTGTTGGAGTGCGTCTTGTGTCGGAATTTCCGTACATTGAAGCCGAGGTATGTGAATGGCCCTGTGGGAGTTTCCCATCTGCCCTGGGGTACTTTTCATCTGTTCACTCTTTGTCCTCTTTAGAAATTATACATAGCTAAGTTTCGATGCAGAAACGTCACCTATAACCTGGAGCAAGATGTCTGCCCAGCACAGTTCCTTTCATTTACCTAATTTTAATTTCATCTCTGAAGTTATATTGATAGTGATAACAATAATCATAGAAAATTTGGAGTTCTTTCTCCTCCACAGAGCTATCCCAAGTCTTATTGACTCAGTTGTTTGCCCCTTTTGAGAGTCTGTAGCTCCTCAAGTTTGTACCACTCGTGTTCTGCCTGATGACACTTTTTGTTTGACATGGACCATTTTTCAAGTCTTTATTGAATTTGTCACAGTGTTGCTTCTGTTTTATGTTTTTGTTTTTTGGCCACGAGGCATTTGGTATCTTAACTCTCTGACCAGGGATCAAACCCACGCCCTCTGCGTTGGAAGGCAGAGTCTTAACCAGTGGACCGCCAGGGAAGTCCATGATGATATGTCTTGACTTGACATTTATAATTCACTGCATCTTAAACATGGATGTCCAGAAAGCATTTTGTTGTTGAGTGCAAGACTTCTGTCCTCTGATTACTCTGAGGCGTAAAACTGTGGACAGCCTTCAGAGATGAGACCATAACTTTTTAAGTTTAACGTTAAACTTGTTCTTTGCCTATTCAGCTATGTGTATTAACATCCTTGTCGTAAACAAAAGAAGTGATTACTGTGGATGGTAATTGAGAAGTGATGCGGTTTACATGTTTGAGCCAGTTTCTATTCAAGGAGAAGACATTAACTCTTATCCAAATTGTTCCAATTTCCAAATCTCCTTCGGCAGGCAGAAAAATGGGGAACTTGTGTGATGTCACTATTTGCTTCATGCCTACTAGAGGGAACCAGAGTATGTGAGGAAAAATGCCACTGTACCTAAGCATGGATTTTAAGTGAAGCTTTATATCCCTCCTTTTAAAAAAGGCCTAAATTAATCATTTTACTTTAATTCAAACCTAGGTGAAATACGGGATTAAGGAGTATGCTTGTACCGCTGTGGATATGATTTCACGTCGTACTCGCCTGGCCTTCCTAAACGTGCAGGCAGCAGAGGAGGCCCTACCCAGGATTGTTGAATTGATGGGCCGAGAACTGAATTGGGATGATTCTAAAAAACAGGTAGTATATAGAAGTCTCTAAAACCACGTTTGCCATTATAGACATGGAATGTCTTAATCTGTTAGGCGAGGCTAAAGGTTATTTTCTCTTTTTTTGATTGGGGGGCAGTGGCTTTACAATGTGTTGGTTTCTGCTGCACAAAAAGTGAATCAGCTCTGTGTATACATATATCCCTTCCCTATTGGCTCTGCTTCTCGGCCCCCACCGCACCCCTCCAGGTCGTCACAGAGTGCTGAGCTGAGACCCCTGTGCCGCACAGCAGCTTCCCGCTGGCTCTCTGTTTTACACACGGTAGTGCATATATGTCAAACCTAATCTGCCCTCTCACGTCCACATATCTGTTTTCTACATCTGTGTCTCTTTTCCTGCCCAGCAAATAGGTTCAGAGGCTAGAATAGTTTTTGATGGTGACTTTATAATGCCTGTCAATTTCTGTGTGTGTTTAATACTACTAGGCCTTAGGAAACTGGAAAGATATTCTTGTAACAAATATGTCATCATAACAAATTCTGGTAACAAATATCCTTGTAACCAAATATGCTTCTTGGTTGTTTTTGGAAAATCCCTTATAGAAAAATGTTCTAAAATGTGTGGTCATAATTCCTGAAAAAGTAAGATAATAATGATTGTGGGTAGAACCTTTTCTGATTTTCATTGAAAACATTCTTAGAATGTATTCTTCAGTGAAATTCACTCTCCTGCAAGTTTGCCTTTGGTAGGAAATCGTGGTTTTATGGCCTGACCACAAATGCTTATTGATTTGTGTCATTTGAAACTTTATATCCAAATTAAAAAAAAGAAAGCCATTGATGCTCAGATGTCCACATGTACAGCTCAGGGCCTCTTGTAATAAACAGATCATCATGATTTTTAATTAAACCAAAGTTTTATGCAGAGACATTTTCTTTTATTTATTCAGAAACTATTCCCTGTGTTCATTGGTTTAGACCTTTCCCCTAGTCTTTCTTGAACCCATTCCATTTAGGCTCCTTCCCGGCTGCTTTGCTATTAGCGGCTCTGGTCACACTTTCCAGTCACCTCCACGTTGCTCCATGTTCTGGGCTCTCGTCATCCTTTTAGTCAGCCAGTTGGTGGCCTTCGTATAGTTGATTCCTCCCTCTTTGCTAAACACCACCTGTCTTAGTCTATTCAGGCTGCTCTGACAGAATACCACAGACTGAATTGCTTACACAACATAAATGTGTTTCTCACAGTTCTGGAGGCTGGAAATCTGAGATCGGGGTGCCAGGGTGAGATGGTTGGGTTCTGGTGAGAGCCTTCCTCCTGGCTTTCAGTTAGCTACTTTCTGGAGGAGATGAAGGTAGGGGGCACTGTCTGGTCTGTTCTGTTGAGTGTGCTAATCCCAATAAGGTTTATCTAAAATTAGTTACCTCCCCAAAGTCCCATCTCCAAATCCTGGCATATTGGAGGTTAGGTTATTAGCATATGAATTTGAAGGATACAGTTCAGTCCATGTAGTATATCCCAGGTGGCACTAGTGGTAAAGAATCCTCCTGCCAATGTAGGCGATGCAGAAAGATCCCCTAGAGAAGGAAATGCAACCCACTCCAGTACTCTTGCCTGGAGAATTCCATGAGCAGAGGAGCCTGGTGGGCTACAGTCCATGAGGTTGCAAAGAGTCAGACATGACTGAGCAACGAACGCTTAGACTGTTAGAATCAGTCTTCAGGGGTGAAGCCATAGCCCTGCCTTTAAAATATTCTCCATCAGTCCTTTTCATGGCACATGTGTAGTGTACTGATGGTAGAAATCACTGCAAAGAACTTCTTAATCCTGGTCACAGTGCTGGCAGGCATAACCTTTACCCTCATTTTATAGATGAGAAAACAGACTCAGGGAGGAAGTCTCTGTGAGAGTTCCTACAACTAGTAGATTGTGGAACTGGGATTGAAGCCAGGTGTCCAGACCCCGGGCACCCTTTTCGCACCCAGCCCTGTTGCCTCTGCATTGGTGGGACTGGTTTATATAGCTCTTCTGGTTTTGAGTTTGGGTTTGGCCAGTTTTAAAGCTATATAGTGAGGCCACACTAGAGTGAAACTTACTCCTGTGCTACTGCCAATCATTCCTACCACGTAGAAGGACTGGGGATAATGTGTTCCTGTAAAAATTATGGTTGGAGTGATTTGAACATGCAGGAAGGTGCTTTGTGCCAGGAATGTAGGCTGTAGGAGGTAGGAAGAAGGAAGAAAAGTCTGTGGACTGGCTATGTTCAGCTCTCTCGAGGAAACTAGATTTACATGGGTTTAGGTTTTATGAGCAGATTTATGTACTCAGAAATATTCTCCCAGTCCCCTAAACAAACAAAATAACAGAAATAAGGAACCTAAAGTTATTGCTCAGTATCTGAGACATAGGAGTATTCATGAGAACAGCAGATAGTCTAGAGAGAACAAAGGAGAGGGGAGAAAGAATTAAAGGTTACTGGACTGCTAAGAAAAGGTTAAAAGCACTGGGATTGTGTAACCTGCAAAAGTGAAAGAGGAGCAGGGTGATAAATCACTCTCTGTAGATGAATTGTGGTTGTTTTTACCAGTCAGTACTTACTGAGTGACTTGTATCCTGAGCATTATACTAAATATTTTAGGGGAATAATAAATAGCTTATAGTTTCAAGGATCTTCAAATTTAATCAAGTGGTTACTATATATATATATATATATACACCTCAGAAATGTGTATGTGTTTTCAAAATTTATAGGATGATTTGGAGAACTGTTATTTTAGACCAAAGGCAGCCAACTTAGAACTGATTAAGGAGGAAGGCATATTATCTAGGGGAGTTGGGGACTGATAGAGGAGTTGGTGAAGATATTTAGGAATGCAACACTGCCAAATTGTGTTTTACATAATTAAATATATATGTTAATATGTGTGTGTGCATGCTTAGTCGTGTCTGACTCTACGACCCCTTGGACTTTAGCCTGCCAGGCTCCTCTGTCTATGGGATTCTTCAGGCAAGAACACTGGAATGGGTTGCCATTTCCTCCTCCAGAGGATCTTCCAGACCCAGGGATCAAACTCTCATCTCCTGTGGCTCCTGCTTTGGCAGGCAGATTCTTTGCCACTTGAGCCACCTGGGAAGCTCTATGTAAAAATAATACATAATTTATAAATAAATAATCAGTGTCTAAATTAATAACAGTGAAACAATGACTATATAGTCAGAAGAGTTTGGGAAATTCTGAGTTAAGCAAATGAAACCATTTTCTCTAGTGCAGATAATATTGTGCCTTTAAAGTGCTTATGTGCACTGTCAGTTTCCCAAAGGCAGCTTATTTGGGGACAGATCCAACTCTCACATGTTGGAAGGGCTGATGGAAAGGGAAACTAGCATTGCTTTAGGATGTATTTTGGGAAATGCTGCAGTAATACTTGGTAATGTAGACTTTATAACGTGCAGACAAAACATGCATTTCAATGAGAAACTTTAAAAAGAAGACCACTTAAGTAGATTGAAGGGATCTCCCAAAGGGAAATTATTTCAAAATTGATTCCAACGAGAATAAATAGGAAGCAAGTGAAGAAATGGAGTGACCATGGGCAGGGCAAACTGATAAGCACCAGATATCAAACAGAGGGAAGATAGGTACTCCACAGCGGAAGAGTACTCAGGACAATAAGAATGCATGCGAGTAGTGTCAGCAACTGGCAAAAGTCCTAAAAACATTAAAAATAGCTTTTAAAACTAGAAAAGAGTACAAAGAAAGTCTAACCTAGGTCCTTGCTCAAAGGTAGCTAGCACCAGATTTTTGATTGCCAGAGAAGGGAGGGAACCTTTCAACTCATAGTTTAATTCCAATTTGTTTTTTCTTTTTCTCCTATTTGTCAAGGAGAATGATTTTCATTGTGAGAAAAGCAAAATAAATATTGATAAGAGGAAATAGACATTTAAATAGGAGACTGCTCTAAGTGCATTTTTATGCCAACTCAGAAATTTTATATACCTCAGGGTACTCAGAGAATTTGCAGATGGGGTTTATTTAACTACTGTCAAGGTTTAAAATATTTTGGCAAATAGGAACAGAATCAGAAGACAGAAGGTGGGCAAATGTAGCACCACATTCTTAAGTTGGCTGCTTGGGTCCTGAATAACTAACGAAAGCAGAGAAATAAAGTTTATAACCTATAAGCCCATGGTCTTGGCATTGGTCTTGGACTGTTTTGTAGGTTATGGCATTTAAGTTTGTTCTATCAGTATTTAGCAAGAAGTAGTAATCTCTGGGGAGAAGGCAATAGCACTCCTCTCCAGTACTCTTGCCTGGGAAATCCCATCGACAGAGGAGCCTGGTAGACTGCAGTCCATGGGGTCGCTAAGAGTCGGACACAACTGAGCAACTTCACTTTGACTTTTCACTTTCATGCATTGGAGAAGGAAATGGCAACCCACTCCAGTGTTCTTGCCTGGAGAATCCCAGGGACGGTGGAGCCTGGTGGGCTGCCGTCTATGGGTTGCAGAGTCAGACACGACTGAAATGACTTAGCAGCAGCAGCAGCAGTGATCTTTGGAAGGTAATGATTAACCACTTAGAAAAAAAATCACTTCAGAGATACCCTTTGTTAGATTGAGGATATGTTATAGACATAATATATTTGGATTCCGTAAAGCATTTTATGAAGCCCCTTTGATGTCTTTTTAAAATGGTAGATTTGTAACTAGTCAAATGATCACCTTTGGTGTACTCATAAGAAACTGGAGGAAGAATGAGTGCTTGGTGATAGATTGAAGCAATGGGTGAAATTGCGATTACATTAGGTATAATTTAATAGAGACAAATGGCAGACCTTGTGTTAGGTAGAAAAACAACGCCATCCATTCATGATAGATTTGACAAGACTTAACAGTAGCATTGGAGAAGGCAGTGGCAACCCACTCCAGTACTCTTGCCTGGAAAATCCCATGGACAGAGGAGCGTGGTAGGCTGCAGTCCATGAGCTTGCTAGGAGTCGGACACAACTGAGTGACTTCACTTTCACTTTTCACTATCATGCATTGGAGAAGGAAATGGCAATCCACTCCAGTGTTCTTGCCTGGAGAATCCCAGGACAGGGGAGCCTGGTGGGCTGCTGTCTGTGGAGTCGCTCAGAGTCGGACACGACTGAAGCGACTTAGTAGCAGCAGCAGCAGCAACAGTAGCATATGCAAAAAAGAAATATATTTTTTGTTAACTGTAAATGCATAGCGTGTAACAGTGGATCATGGCTGCCCCCAAGTGCAATTACAATCTTAAGCTTCCTAAAGAAATCATATATCTAGACTAACGATGCTGATAGTTACTTCTTTCTAGGTACTTGCCAGGTCTCTGTTGGAGTATTGTATTGTGTTGTTTTCTGACCATTTTATTACATGACAGACTAGCTGTGGTTTGGGAGAAATTATCCAGCATGGTGAAGGGATTTAAAACCATGTGTTACACAGGAGAGTAAGAAAATTGTTAAGAAGGAAAGGTCTACTGGGCTGGTCAAAAAGCTTGTTTGAGTTTACCGAAACAGCTTAGGAAAAACCAGAACGAACTTTTTTGCCAACTCAATATTTGTTGTGCTGTGATATAGGAAAAAAATCTTTTGTCTTAAAAAAAAAAATTACTCTCAGAAAGTTTCACCAATCCCAAACAAATTGGTAGAATTGCAGTGTTCACAGCAATAGGTAGTATCAATTGTGGCTGGGATCATCAAGAAAAGTAACTATTCAATAGACTAGCGTGTTGTTTGTTTGTTTGTTTGTTTCTCAAAGCTCTGTCATTTCCATCCAGCTAGCAGCATCCAAGTGACAAAATGTTAGAATTGGTTAACCTGTGATGTCTGTCTTGATACAGCATGCCGTATAACAATAGTTATTTACTTTTAATTGCTCTTTGGTCACCAGACTGCAAAGATTTGGTCCCTGTAGATTTTGCTCATCAATACTGTGGAGGAATATTCAGCAATAAAAACAAACAATATTAAAGCATGCAACAACATGAATGACTCTCAGAATTGTTATGCTATGTGAAAGTAGTCAAACACAGAAGACTACATACTATATGAACCCTTTAATATGAAATTCTAGAAAAGACAAAACTGATGACAAAATCAGATCAGTGGTTGCCTAGGGGTAGAGGTCAAGGGAAGGAATCAATTGGAATAGGAATGAGGAAGCTTTTCAGGGGATAGAAATGCTCTCTATCTTGTTCATGGTAGTGTATACATCAGAATTTTATTGAATAAAATTATACTTCAGTAAAACTTGAGGAAATAAAAAATTGTCCTGGCCAGAAAAATGAGGATGAACTTTCTCTTTAGAAAACCAAATGGAAAAAAAGGAAAAAAAAATCAATAATTCTTTCCATAAATCTTTTAACTTTGTGTGTGTCTATGTTTTAGGAAGAACTTGAAACAGCCAGGAAGTTTCTATATTATGAAATGGGCTATAAATCTCGATCAGAACAGTTAACAGATCGGTCTGAAATTAGCCTACTGCCTTCAGACATTGACAGGTACTTCTAATAAGTTTCTATATCTCTCTCCCTCTTTTTGTCTTCACTTACCTAAGTATATTTTTCCATTATTTAACATTGTGTTCCAGGTACAAGAAGAGATTTCATAAATTTGATGCAGACCAGAAAGGCTTTATTACCATTGTTGATGTTCAACGTGTATTAGAGGTATTTGTTGTGGTTCAGTAACTTTGATAGCAGAGGAATGTAAAGATTATCCTAGAAAACTTTTCTTCTCATCTAGTGCTATCTATAAGTAATATTTCTCTCTGAATTTTTGAAAGGCTACTAATGTTAATAAAAGGAGATACATAATTTTTAGTGAAACTTCATTATTTTGTGGTTTCCTTTTACTTAGAGTATCAGTGTCCAAATGGATGAAAATACACTACATGAAATTCTGAATGAAGTAGATTTGAATAAAAATGGACAAGTTGAACTCAATGAATTTTTGCAGGTAAGTTGTGGTGAAAGGAAAAAGTGTATTTGCTTTTTATCTATTGCTCATCAATAGGTACTCAGGAATGGATTTCAGAGTCAGTACAGTTGTCACCTCATTCTGAAAAAGAAGAAAGCTTGAAGCCAGCGAAGGTTGATATGTCTTAAAGAACATGACTTTGCATGGTGTGTGTCCTTTTGCTTTTTATAAGATACATTATGTTGTATTGGGCAATTTAGATTAAATCTAGGTTGATTATGGCTTAAAGGGATAAATCAGAAATGTGCTTTATAAAGAAGTATGCTGTGGGAGACCACTGCTGAACACTTCTTTACTTCTAAAGTACAAAGTTTATTTTTAATAGAGGAAGTTTAAAGAAATCAAAATTGTGTTCATTTGAGAATCATATTCACTTGAGAACTCAAAATGCAATGGTTATATTGCTACATTATAACAAACCTGAAAAGCAAGAGAAAGGAAAGCTATATTCTAGGGTCAAGACCATGTAATCCAAGCATCTTTATTTCTAATTTTCCACTTATTAAAGATTCAGTTGTTTAATAATAACCAGAAAGAAAGTAAATTTTGTTACTTCAAAATGGATGCTACACATGAATCCTTAAAAGAAGGACACTCAACAACTTCATACATTATTTGTAACTGTCCATAGAACTCTGCTCTTTTGAAGAATGGAACGGTTTCCAGACAGGCCAGGCTTTTTCTGTAGTGCTTCTTGGGCAGGTATTTCAAATGAATGCCAGGTCTTGCTTGCACCATGGCAATGATGAATGCTGAACATGAAATAAATTAATGCTGGGGATTTTGGTCAATGTCAGCCCTTTCTTCACTGTGTCAAGTTAAACAAACAAGATCAAGGCAAAGGAAATGGTAATTGTCTCTCTGGAGATGAGCAGCAGATAAGAGCATTGTTGAATCTAAATGCAGAAAATTTTCATGGGTTGTGTCCAGCATTACAAAAAAGAATGTTACTTCTTCAGCTTACTGTTTAACTAGGTGGACATTTGAAATTGAGTTTAAAATGTATGCTTGGAAATTAGAAACCATTTCATACATTGTTTTGTCTGGTTGTTTTCCTTGAGAAATTTTTTTGTCTGTCTCAGGATTTTAGAAAACTTTTCTTCAAATAAATAGCTAATGCTTCATTTCATATAGGTTGTAAATAAACAACAGCATTTAGGGTTCAAAGACCTGAGGTCTTAGAAACAATAAGAGTCTAATGTTATGGATATGGATTTTGGGTGTTAAGTAATTTTCTTGAGTGCAGTAGAGCTAAACACATAGAAAATAATTTAAACCACCTGCAAGTTTTCTTATAGTCTTTGATAATTATTTCTTGTCCAATTCTAAGTGAAAGAGACTATTCATGCTTTACTAAGTGCATACATAGTATAATTTTCAACTTAAAAAATGCTGATTATATTTCTTATGAAATATATTCACATCCAAATGTTATTTTTTCTTGTAATGTGGTTTTCAGATATATGTGATGTTTGAAGAAAACTTTGATTTGTTAAAAGTTGATACATCACACAATCTTTATGGATAAAGGAAAAAAAAAACCTCCAGCTCTCTCAATTCTGTTAGTACTGATAAACTTTGAAGGTATTCATTGAATCAGACAAAACAGTAAACAAGACATTGCTGTCTTTAGATGTCAGCATTCTTTGTTATACCATTTATAGATGGAGAGTATCTTTTCAGGGTTTCGTTTCATTTCTATTAAAATAGTTTCCCTTTCTGAGAATTAAGAGCCCGTGTGTATCCCATTAGACAGTTTTGAATATAGATACTTTTAAATAATCCTCACGGAAGATCTCTGTAGATTCTGCATCATTACATGACTTTATTTTTAGGTTTGGATTCTAATGACACTTCTGTATGGAGGAGTCCATCTCTAATAAACAATAGCCTGTGAAACAGCTTTTAACAAGGTCATGAAATTCTGATCCAGCCCCTTGGCAGATGCCTCTGGCCCTTATTCAGAGTCATTTTTAAGATATGTATCTCTTTAGGCTAGAAACTATAACCCTGAAAATATTTTGAGGATTTACATATATATATCTATATATATACTCCTGATGAATGACTAAATCAGTTCTTTAAAAAATAGATAAAAAATATTGAAGAAGTGAGATCAAGAAAAGCAAATAGTTAAAAACCACATCAACTTGAAAAGGAAAAAAAAAAAAATCCCCACGCTCATAATTGCACAGTGCCTTCCAGATTAAAGGCCTTTGCCCGCCAACTGCATGTAATTTCAAGACTAATTCTGATTTTATCCACTGGATAAAAATGAATTAGCTAAAATCTGGGCTGTGGAGTGCTTTTACTTCTTAAGGTAGATCTCTGGGTCCATTTTCAAGGACTTAAAAGTAAATGATTTTAAAAAGTCTTTAAGGAATTTGGATTTGGGGGGCTTGAAGTTGTCAAGTACAATAACACTAAAAAAGAGTAGTTAAATATGTCATGGTTTGTCTTTGTTCAATCCCTGAGATTCCTTTTTAATGTTTTAAAATGGAATTAAAGATTCAATATTTGAGTTGCTCAAAAAAATGTATATGTGCTGAGCTCATTAAGGGGCAAATGTGATGTATTCCATCTGCATTTTAAAGGCAGACTGATTTGCTAGGTAGGTATTAGTTTTTGCAGCCCTGGCAAAATACCTGCCCCTTTCTCCCTTTTTGAAATGTTTGAAAATTGTAGTTTCTTCTGTGAACTGTAGTACCTGCTATGGGACGGGGGCACTTAATTATCCTCACCTGCTGCAAGAGTTACTATTAAAATGCTGTGAAGACCAAGAGTAAGCTGGTCGGCCTTTTGAATCTGTTACCTATTTTCTCTTTAAGCTGATGAGTGCTATTCAAAAAGGAAGGGTGTCTGGAAGCCGGCTCGCTATACTCATGAAAACTGCCGAAGAAAACCTCGATAGAAGAGTTCCCATCCCTGTGGACCGAAGTTGTGGAGGATTGTGAGTCTGAGCAGTGAATCCACAGCTGACAAACATAGGAACAACAAATCATCCTGTAACAAGCCAGAGAGGACTGACACCACTCCAAACAGTAGACACGGACAGCTGCCTTGCTTTAACACTGGGAAACATTCCAGAGCTTTAGGATGTCGATGTAGACCCTTTATTGGTATTTGCCATTCAGTCTAGCTTCTTAAAAGTGTATTTGATCGTCTTTTCTCATTTTCAGTGCACACTGATTGAATATTTTGCTTTCATTTTGTGATCTATTAGACTGGACATATACTCCCTTTTTGTTTATTCATTTATTCTAAGTCAATTTGAGAGACAGAATATTTTGGCAAAAATTGAAACGAGAAGCTGGAAGCATTTTGTGAGATGCACAAAGCTCTGGACATTAAGCTTATTGATAGTATTTGTTCTTAAAAGAAATGGAGTGGGACCTATTAAAACAATAGCGTTTCTGGAGACCTCTCAGCTCCCTTCTTCCTCCAGCTTGTCTGCCTTCTTTATCCAGACGTTATATCTAGAACATGACTGGTAAAACTGGAAAGGGAAAAAAAGTTTAGATCTGGTTATAAGAGCAAGTCTCAAAGAGAATCTCTGAAAGCTTCCAGAATTACAGGTATGAGATATAAGGATAGCGTTGACATTTGCTGGGAGTTACAGTGATAGTTTCATCTCAGCAGTTCATTTTTCCCCCGTCACTGCTAGGTTTTCTTTGACTATTACAGTTGCCAGGAAGGATCCCTGCTTTTCTTTTTTTAAAACCAGCATTTAAGTGGCAAGTTGGATACAGTGGGATGGGACTAGATTTCTCAAATCTTTACAGTTGTAATAAATTGAAGGATTAAAAAACTTGTGTTCATATATCCACATATATAGCACAGTTTTCAATTCTCAGATCCTAGATGTTGGAGCATGTGATACCATCGAACATGGCCTATTTTGCTTAGGTTATTGTATTATTTGGAGGGAATATTTATAAAGAGATAGTAAAAGAGAATAGAAATTGCCTATTAGTTAACTTTAATTATAATTATTTGTAAAAAGGCACACAATTACAATGTTCATGGTCATTTTAATTGCTTAAAGCCTTTCTCCTAATGTACTAAACAGAAAAGTTCTCAACCAAAAAGAAAAAGAAAAAAAGAAAACCATACTTGACACACACTCACACATGTCCACCATCACACACATACACAGTCACAGAAAGACAAAACAAAAGGATCAGTCTGCCCAGAATTTAGTAAATACATAATATACTGAATTTAAAGGGCCATTTTGGCATGCTTTTGTAATACTTTGGTGGCATTTTAGCCAGGCGCCTGAATATGTCTTCTTCGTGCTTCCTCTTGTGAAGTTAACTACCTGCTTCTTTTGATGTTTAAGATCACGTTGTGTATAAAATAGGAAATGTGACCCTTTTTTAATGTCAGGTTTTCATTGTGCAGACTTAATTTTTCAAATTGGTACATAAAACACTTTTGTGCTGTTATTTCTATATATTTCAACATTGTAGAATATCTTTATGCTCATTCGAGTTGGGCATGAGCCTGTCTGTCATAATGTACACACTGGAGGTTAACTCACTTAAGCCCACACCCTCACCTCGGAAACAGATAAGGTAGCCCGGTAACTCATTTTGCTTTTAAAATGAAGTTTAGACTTGCCACTTCCTTAAGGAAAACCTAAAACAGAGCAAGTGAGGCTCCCAAGTATCACTGTGAACTTTTTCTTTTAAGGTGTGATTTTTTTTTTTTTTTGCACTGGTTTCTTTTCCTTTTTCTTTTTTTAAAATAATATACACATGTGGTTTTGTAATTTTGTTTTTCTATCAAGGCAGTAATTTCACTGTTTAGAGCCCAGCGACCCTTAATAGAAGAGCTGTCCTTTAAAATATCAGAGATGATGTACCACAGTATTATACATTTGTGCTCTCTCTCTTTCTCTTCATTTCTAGTTAAATCAAGATAACGATGGCTTGTATCCCCCCGAATCCATTACAGTAGGGACCAGGCTTGTGACCTGAGTGGCCTGGGCAGAACTGTGTTTGCAAAGAGGCCTTGTTTGTGCACGTTTTGCTTTGAGTGAAGTTCCTTTAAGGACAAAGAAAAGCACACTTTCTTCCTTTGAGTATATCTGCCTTTGCTTAAAATCTGCTAATTCTAAAACATACGCTCCTTCACCAATCCCAGAGTCTCGTCTTGGAAATGAGCTGGTTCCAAGTCTTTACTGTGAATAAAGCACCCCCGCATTTTGTATAAAGTTCTTAATTAAACCTGTGCAGCTTCTTTACCTGATTTCAGAAAAGGAGAGAAGAAATGGGGGGTTGGGTGTAAGTGTGATTCAAAATCTATTCCAAGCGCCAAAAGAATTTTGTT
This sequence comes from Neotragus moschatus, assembly GCA_006410615.1. Taxonomy (NCBI): domain Eukaryota; kingdom Metazoa; phylum Chordata; class Mammalia; order Artiodactyla; family Bovidae; genus Neotragus; species Neotragus moschatus. Next base: position 2,436,517 of record SJYA01000487.1, read on the forward strand.
TCTTTTTTGTATAATACAGTATTAGCTGATTCTGCTGGGCTGGGTGTGGGGTGTGTGGGAGACTGTCTTTTGTCATCAAGCGATTTGTTTAAAGAGCCTTTAATGGGGTTCAGGTGAAGGTACCCCCATCTGTGGTGGCGAGCTGAATGTTCCCTCCAGTAGCCCTTCGCACAGTCATAACAATAGCGATAATGCCAGATTGTTGGTTAAACCAAGGTTGTCTGCCTCATGGCCGTCATGCTGTTTGCAATATTCTTGCTTTCAATCAGTTTGACTTTAGGATTTCCACTACTAAATGCCTGCTCCCTATTCTGCTTTAGTTTCTAGCTTTGTATTGTCTTTTTTCAAAGTATGTAGTTTGCTCTTTTGTACAACAACAAAATTTCATTCTTTTACCGAAGATACTGTAAGAATGATCATTGATCTTATTTCCCTTTTTTATGTATTTGTAAAGATTTTTGGCATATGAATGTAATAATATTGAAGTCAGTGACACTAATAACTTGCACTATTTTGCATTATGTCAACCCTTTATAGGGAGTAGAAAAGCCCTACTGTGCTTTGAGAGAATAGCAAGTATAAGCCCAGTTCTGGAGTCGATATACACACTGCATGTTTTCATATATGGCATTTTTTATGTATTGTGTTGGGTTATTGTTCTAGATTGGACTGTTAAATACTGTGTTTGAGGCTGGGTTGTCACTTTTATAACTGTCTTGGTGTTTTATCGCCATTATTTATTACTTTTGATATACAGAATGAGCTGCATGCATTTATAGAGCAATAAGAGGATGTATTTAATGTGCCTTGTTTTTAACTGAATAAGAACTGAAAGCATGAATCAATAAAGCTGATTAAAATGGTCCATTTACTGGCATGTTGATGTACCTTGCAATCAGAGACGTAACTTTGATGACTTGTAGTTTAAAAGAAAGTTTGGAAATATTTTCACAAACTACATTTTTAATTGCATTCACACATTAATACTTTTTGCTTGCAATTTTGTAATTTTATCTCAAAAGTGAATCCCTGCATAGACTGATGTAATTTTATGAGACTGCCAGATTTATTTGTATTAATTTGTTGCTGGAGCCTTTAGGGCACGACTTCTGTATTTGTGCAATCCTGTTCTAAAATTACATGCATCCAATTACAACTCTGTTGAATTCTTTTTTTCCTTTCTTTTTTTTTCCCTTTTGTCAACCAGAGCCTTTTAGCCTGAGCATTCCCAGGCACACTGATGAATTTTATCATAACCAAAATCAATAGAAATGAATGGGAAAGATTACATAATCCATTTTGATCATCTTACATGTCAAGTTAGTGTAGGGTTGCCAAGTGTTGATAAATGCTCTGACAGAAGAAATGCTATATATTTTCATTGTCAGTAAATCAGTAAAGCTGTTACCAGTTTTAACACAAATTTTATAATGCCTATGTTATTTTATAGGTTTTAATTTACACATGTATATGGAGCATTGTCTCCATTTGTGGTTTAGAAGCGCTGCCTCTTAGTGTTGCGTGCTCAAAGGCCTGTGTGAGCTTCTGAGGTTCTTTGAAATCATATAGAATAACACAGAGCACTAGTCCCCAGACAGACTTGGAACAATGAACTGTTGTTCAAGGCCTGGAAAAAATATCTAACAGCTCAAAATGCTGTTTATTGATTTAGTTCATCACACTCCATAGCAGTTTAAAATTTGTCAACATAAAATTTGTCAAAATACATTGCTCCTAGTTTTCAAAGTGTGTAAAATTTTGGGTAATCCAAGGAAGAGAAATAGATACTCAAATCAATACTTTTCAATCTTGGTCAATACCGCATTATCAGTCATGGCAGATTTTACCTGATGACATTTGACTTGGGAAGGAAGCAGACAACAGAAATTTTCAGTTGTAGAAATTGTCTAGTTGCACCCTTGCAACTAGAGAAGTTCTGTGTCAAGAGCTGGAGTCAATAAGCCTTCTGTGCCTGTTCCTTGTATTTTAGGCCTCTAACTAACTACCCTCTGTGTAAAACTCATGCACAGAAAAAAAGAGGTACACCAGCCAAAGACAGTTCTGCAGGTCCTGGGGACCCTTGGCAAAAATCAGCAAATATACCTTTGCACGTTGTTAGATACTTGATCCAAAACAATAAGGTTTCTTTGACCTAAACAAAGTACCACGTTTGCAAAATGATTGAGGCTATCTTCATCCTCCGCCTGCGGCATCAAATTGCATTACTTAACAAACCCTCCCATCCGTTCCCTGTCATTCCATGTATTCACACGGGGGTTGCTTGAATCCATGTAGATTAAGGTGTGTATCCTGTAGTCACAGATAATAGTTCATGTTTCCGTGGAGAGATGGGAGGATTGAGTCTCACTTGGATGGTAGAACGTGGCACGCGATGCAGCTGGTTCCGCCCACTTCTGCGCCTTTCAAGCCTGCTGTGTTGTGTCTTCTCAGGACTTCTGCGCTCATCCTCCCGGACTCCTGTGGAGCCAGGGTTCACTCCTTCCTTGGCTGCTTGCTGGAATTCCTACAGTGTGGTGTTTCAAGGAGTTGGGAGCTGTAGAAGTTGTGTTGTTTTGTTTTTTTCTTTTGGCCCTGGTGCCTATTGAAAAAACAGGTAAAAGAATCTTGAATTGGAGGCTGCTTTTTCACGCTCATAGCATTTCTTTATCCAACCTCATACTATAAAACTGGCTCTAACTTTTATTGTATGTGAGATTTCTTTAAAAAACCCAACTTAGGCATATATGGTTTTGCTTTAAAATCTACCTTGCTCTGTTTGTCTAAGCGATGTCAATGTAATGAGCTCGATCAACAGATCACTTTCCTTTAACCTGACCTTAATGCCCTCTTTAAAACATCCAGTTTTCTCTCCTTTCCCTCCTTTTTTCAAAGGTCTTAGAGTAAATAGCTGCTGCTTCTCCCTTTTAATTCATTGCTTGTTAGATTTTTCTCTTCTTTGCTTAAAATCAATTTTTTTTGTTTTTCATCCCATCATTAATTGATTTACAATTCATTTTTATGCATACAGAGTTTCTCCTATCCAAGTTAAGAAGCTGTAAATCTTAGATCCATTGAAATGACAGTGAGAAATATTTCATTTTACCTCATGAATCATTTGCCATCCTTATTGCAGAAAAATGGCAAAATTATGGTGTACCATGTTTTCATAAATTACTCTGCCCAC
>SJYA01000487.1:2444794-2525452 GCA_006410615.1 Neotragus moschatus
TAAACACTCTTGTTATGATGTTAGTTTGTTCAAACCACTCTGAGGTAACTGATGGAGCCTCCTGTTTACAAGCTTTCCTGACAATTGAACAGTATGGATTAAGGAGAAGGGACACCCATAGAAGCTTGCAGGCCGGCCACCAAGTTAAAGAAGAATGAAATCTCTTCCTGTAGCTGTCACAGAAACTCCCAAATGCCAGCCGCGCTTTGAAGATCAACGTCGTCTGCAACCGGTTGGCTCTAACCTGGTCTGACTTTACAATAGCTGGTGCTTTTATCCCTGGAGCAGTCTGCTGGTCCAGAACCAAATGTTGAGCTTTTATCAGTCTGATTTTCTGTTCAAATGCAAGGGAGGGTCCAAAGTGAAATGAATAAGTCCTTTTCATTCTTACCAAATAGGCCCATGACAAATGTTGAGTTATATAATTATTATTACTAGATTCACTGGATGTTATTACCGCTTACAATTTGAGTAACCTGACTTTTAGCATGTGTATAAGACAAGGGGGACTCCCTGATGGCTCAGCAGTAAAGAATCTGCCTGTAATGCAGGGGGTGCAATGCAGGGGGTGCAGGAAACACAGGTTCGGTCCCTGGGTCTGAAAGATCCCTGGAGGAGGGCATAGCAACCCACTCCAGTATTCTTGCCTGAAAAATCCATGGACAAAGGAGCTTGTCAGGTACAGTGCATAGAGTCACAGAGAGTTGGAGACTGCTGCAGTGACTGAGCACAGCACATCAGACAAGGACTGCACCATTTTCCTTATCTTCTGGTGGTTCAGAGATACAGAGGTTTGGTATAGTTTTCCCTGCCTTCTCTGCATTCAAGCATGCTTACTTAGTCACATCGGTCATGTCTGACTTTGTGATCTGATGGACGGTAGCCACCAGGCTCCTCTGTCCNTGCTGCAGTGACTGAGCACAGCACATCAGACAAGGACTGCACCATTTTCCTTATCTTCTGGTGGTTCAGAGATACAGAGGTTTGGTATAGTTTTCCCTGCCTTCTCTGCATTCAAGCATGCTTACTTAGTCACATCGGTCATGTCTGACTTTGTGATCTGATGGACGGTAGCCACCAGGCTCCTCTGTCCATGGGATTTCCCAGGCAAGAATACTGGAGTGGGTTGCCATGCCTTCCTCCAGAGGATCTTCCTGACTCAGAGACTGAGCCCATGTCTCTTAAGTCTCCTGCATTGGCAGGCGTGTTCTTTACACACTGGGCCACCTGGGAAGCCCCATTCCTGGATATCACAGTTTAATCAAGACCATAGTATTTTTATGCCAGTCCTGTGAAGTTCATTCAGCCTTTATAAAATCACAAAAGCTTATAGCCAGAGAGCTATTTCTTAAATCAATTTGAGTGTCTCTTTTTTCCTTTGACAAGATCAGCAACTAAATAGTACATTTTCTCAATATAAGCTCAATAGCTATTTCTTGTGGTTTAATATTTTGATTCTAGACAAATCTGACACATAGCAGGACTCAGTAAACCTTTTTGGTTGTGATAACTTTGAATGCTAAAACTCCTAGAAACTCCAAATTTCCCTAAAAAAATAATGTCAGTCTTTAGATCTTTAGGACAAAAGAGTAATGCCACTGAAATACACCACCAGATCCAACTGTAGAGTTTACATGGACATCAGATTTCCATTAAGTAAACTTTAAAATGCATAGGAAATTGTTTATGCAATTTACAACTAATGCATGTGTTGTTTCATGATGATGAACTTCAAAATAATTTGAAGGCCAAACTGCCTGTTGTTCCACAGCATATTTTCTTTGCCATACAAAAATCCTCTGGGGTTTCATGTAAATTTTAAAGAATATTTAAAGACGGGATGAAATTTTATCTTTTGCCTAAATGTCACTTTCAGATCAGAAGCTGTATAGTTATTTGTTTAATTAAATTAGAACACACATTACAATGTTCCACCAGTCTCCCTCCCTCGAGCTTGAAGAACTGAGAGTGCCCTGCAAGCTTTATGCTTGAAGACTGGTCCTGGCCTGTAGGGGCCAATGGTCAAAGCTAAAGTTTTAGCACCAAGCAGACTGGCACTTGTGCCTCCCCAAGTGGAGAATCCAGAATCACTGCCATTAATGTTGGCCCCCTCATAATATCAAAGCCAAGCTCCTGAGATGGTGATTTCTGCCAAATGTGCAAATATTGCTTGCTAGCCCTGGGCTGATGTGTTAATGGGGGAAGCCAAATTGGCAATTTCTCAATAGATACAGCAATTAATTTAAAAATAAAATTTCTTTGTTAAAGCAGATTGTTAGTTAGGGGGGAAGGGGAGAGTGGGACAAATTTGGAGAGTAGTGTTTGCACACTACCATGGGTAAAACATATAGCTAGGGGGAAGCCGCTGCATAGCACAGGCAACTCAGCTCAGTGCTCTGTGATGAGCTAGAAGGGTGAGATGCTGGGGGAGGGAGGTTCCAGAGGGAAGGGACACATAGTTGATTCACTTTGTTGAACAGTAGAAACTAACATGACATTGTAAAGCAACTGTTCTCCAATAATAAAATAAAATAAAATAGCATAAAATAAGTTGGTTAGAGTGGAAAAGGAATCAAGCAGATCTTAACCAAGCTATTTGGACTGCTACCTGTGACAAATAAGGGATTCTTACTTCAACTAAAGGATTTTTGTCCCATTGATTGGGAAACGAGAGAGATGGTCACACTACACAGAATTAAAACAAGTATGTTTCACTAGGGGTAAATGAGTCATGATAAGACAAGTTGGAGACACATCTCAGATTCTTAAATGTAATGGTAAAGATGCGCCTCCAATTCAAATAGTTTGGACTGAACTATTACCCACCAAAATGTACAGAACTTTCTGTGTAGTCAATTTTGTAACTGGCGTGTGAAAGAAAGCTATTTTGGAAAGTTAATTTTAGCTGGGTTGGATAATTAAGTGTAGAAAAACGAAGCAGCCTTGGAAGTGAGTGAAACTGTGTTGTCAAACCAACACATGACACATATGAGCATAATAGAAGGCAAAAGACTGATTCCTCTAAGACTTTAAATGGATAAAACGAAACATTAATAATTTTAAAAAGCCGAAATACCTCATCTTAGTAGATGGGAATGAACAAATCACAGATTTTCTAAATGTTTGTGAGTTAAACAAATGGGAATTATGAAGTGCTGAGAGCATGGATTGAAGAGATGGAGCTAAAACAATGCATAAGTGGTCTAGGATTGAGCCCATAATTTTCACCTTAAAGAATAATTTGCCCCGTGAAGAACTAACCATTTTTTCAAGCTGGCGATCTTTTAACACAAAATTTAGAAAGCCTATGATTTTAAGTTAAGTGTACACAGCACTCCAAAAAGTCAGCACATCTTTCTGTCCTGTTTGGCCCATGGTCTCCTTCATTTCTTCCTCTCCAGCTCATTCTTGGTGACTGCTGGGACTCAAAATCTTCTTCATGGAACACTTATAGCCTCATGTGTGGCCTCATGACATACCCCAGAACTATCCAGAGGAGCTTCTCACTATTGAGGCTCAGAGGCATAAATCCCCAAGTACACCCTCCATTTTAATTTTGGCAGCTCCTTCTGGAAATTTAGGGTTGAAGTTCATTAGAACCTTTCTCATTCTGTCCTTCTGTTCCATTGCTAAGTTCCATCTCTTCCGTCTCTAGCCATAGCCACCTATCTGCTTTGTTTCTGTTTTCCTCCATTAGCATCTCTCCTTGGAAAGCTGTTCTCGTAATAAGAATCAGCTATATCAGAACAGAGGCTTCCCAGGTGGCTCAGTGGTAATGAATCCACCTGCTAATGCAGAAGACACAGGTTCAATCCCTGGATCGGGAAGATCCTCTGGAGAAGGAAATGGCAACCCACTCCAGTGTTCTTGCCTGGGAAATCTCATGGACAGAGGAGCCTGGCAGGCTACAGTCCATGAAAGCTGGACATGACTTAGCTACTCAATAACAATATTGGTACAGAGCAACTTTTCTTTCCATAGTGTCACAAGTTAAAAATCTCCATAAAAGCCAGATATTTCAGTTCTCTTCCAAACACTTAAAATTTTACACAACCAATTAAAGACAAATACTTTCAAGATTCCAGAGAAAGGTAATAATTCTCTAATTGAAACAAAGTTTAAAAATATCTGATCAACACCTATAACTTGCTTGATGTTGGATATACCACCTATAAATGTAGATGGATATAAAACTTATAAATTGCTCAGCACAGAGGTGAATTAAATAGTCACCAAAGATGAAAGTCATCCCAGAAAGGCCTCTGAGCTCAAAGTCTAGTTATGTGGGAATGAAATAAACATTCTGAACATCTGTACTTACAGATATTTAACAAAAGAAACAATAGAGGAGTGAACACTTTGGATTAGGGTTCAGAAATGTGTGTTTAAAATTATTCTGTTTCTTGCTGGTCACCCAAAAGAGAGCAATGTGGTCACTCAAAGTGAATTCAAGAGAAATTCAAATAGTGGGTGGCTTCAGCCAGGACTCGGGGGAAGTAGGTCTTTGCTACCAACAACCTCCCACCCCTGGCTCAGTGGTAAAGAATCTACCTACCAATGCAGGAGAAACAAGTGACCTGGGTTCAACTTCTGGTTCAGAGGATCCCCTGGAGAGGGAAATGGCAACTCACTCCAGTCTGCAGGGTCTCCAAAGAGTCAGATATCACCGAGCGACTAAATAACAACAATCACCCCCCCACCCTCAGCCTTCAACCCCACCCCTTGGTTTTTCTTTCTGGACAGACCTGATTCTGAGAGCAGGTATGGTGGACAGATAGCTGAAAAAGTTGCTCAGAGCTAGGGAAACGATTAAAATTGACGGGATAGTGGAGACTTGCTTCTTCCAAATTTAACAGCAAGAAAATACTAAATGAAAAAACTTAAGAGTCAGGAAGTCTGTTTTCTGTTTCTTATTTGGCATCACCCTTTTGTGTTTTCCACCCCAGCAGCCTCACTGTATATCCATAAAATCGTGAGAATGCTGAAAAGTCAGAACTGGAGATACGTAATCGTTCTTGAAAAACCCCTGCCTTCTGACATCTGTAGTGTGGAAAGGTCATTTTCCAGTTTGGTCACTTGATTCTCAGGGTCGCTGTTGTGATTCATCAGATATTTTAAACCAGTTCTTTTCCTTGGTATTTTAATGATTTTACAATAGAAAAAAAGATTTTAATTTATTTACCCAGCATCACAATAATTACTTTCCTCTTATCCTTGGAAGAATATAAGCTTTTAAGAAAGAAATCCGAAAACCACAAGATAGTCAAATGAAGGAATTTTTATGGCAGTGCCAGAAAAAAATTTTTCTCCTTCTGTCCATATACCAGATCATTTTTTAAAAATGACATTCAAATGACAATCACATGGCACTGTCTTTGTGAAGTTGCTATGCACGATGGTGCTAAACTCTGTATTATAATATATGTTGCAGATGGCACCTCCAGTGCATTTATGTAGAGATTTTGTCCACCCCTCCAAAAGATATATTTACTTATAATGATTCAAAACAGATGGATAGACAAATCTGTCTTCGATATTTAATACTAATATATTAATGTGTAAATGACTTATAACAATAGGTTTGTTTTCTAGAGTCTAATGCAATGGTTGCCATAAGAACACAAATTATGTGTACATTTTAATGCATCTATGCTTCATAATTATGCATGGTTGTGTGCTGTTATAATTGACATAAAATATAAAACAGGTCAAAGAGCAGCTATTAAAACTATTTTTCATTTTGCTTCTTGACAGCCTGCAACATTGGTGCCTGGTACATTTAATAGGGCCATACATGGAAGGCACAGATAGTTATAGAATTGCAGCCACATTAAAGGGCTCCAGAATTTGTAAACTAATTATTTCAAACATTGTTTTAAAACTGATGATTTTATTAGAAGTTTCCTATTTTGTGAACACAGAAGTGAAATACTTTTAAATAGAAATTAATGAAGGGATGAGGGAAGGGTAGCGTGTGTTTATGTGTGTGTGAGAGAGACAGACAGACGGACAGACACAGAGAATAAATGAGATTTTTATTTGAAAATAATATGTGTCCTGAAATCATTTTTCTTCTGCTTAGGTGAAATGAAATGATAGTCTCTTGGATTCTTTTGTAATGATGTCAAAATTTCCTCTTTGTGCAGTTCTCATGCTTGTTTCTTTGTTTTTGTTTTCTAACACACTTAAGAATCCTTTGGCTAAATTCTCATCTCCTAAAGGTTACAGACGAAGAGACTTTAGATTTCTAATTGCTTAATCCACTCGCTGCCCCGTGAAGGAGCTGAGCGTTAATCCCCTCCCTTTAGCTGTAAGGGAGTAGGGGCAAGGTGAGTTGCCCAAGGGCACCCAGCAAGCCTCCTGAAGTCTGGAACTGGAACTCTGAGCACCTGTGTCTCAGGCCTGTGCTCAGGCCCTGCTCCTGCTGCCTCAAGTGTCTGTAATTCTCCTGAGGGCCAGAATCATTTCACCCTCCTGCCATAAAACTCCAAGGAGCTCTGGGTGAAGGAAATAAAACGTGTATAAAATCAACCAAATGCAGTGCAAGTTTGACTTATAAAAAGTTTCTGCCACACTTTTCAAATGCAGGGATTTCTGGAACGGTAAAAGAAAAACATGAAACGCACATGAAAGAGTAAAGATTCCTTACCACCATTGTGATATGTCAGCATAGTGGGCATAATTCTCCTTTGTTTCAGAATTTTCATTTTAGAATTTTTTCTTTTTTTGAATTTTAAAAACATGTTTATTTTATGAAGATCCCCCTGGAGGAGGGCGCAGCAACCCACTCCAGTATTCATGCCTGGAGAATCCCATGGACAGAGGAGCCTGCTGGGCTACAGTCCATGGGGTTGAAGAGTAGGACACGACTGAGTGACTCAGCGCACACACATGCTTATGGCTGATTAATAACGCTGTGTTAGTTTCAGCTGGACAGAAAAATGATGCAGCTACACATATGCATGTATCTATTCTTTTTCAAATTCCAGAAAGGAAATTCTTAAACCATTGGGGAAAGACATTTTCCCCTCATTTATAGAACCCAAAGTCTCGTATATTTTTATGTATTTTAAGTGTGTTTCTGTAAGTACTTGGAATAATTACAATGTTAAATAATGAAACTGATAGGAAATTGAGGGAGACTGAAATGGAATAAGGGGTGGGGAGGAAGCACAGGTGGGAAGAAGCTCCTACTGCCTGGGCTGCCATGCTTCTCCCGCCCAGGCTCCTCCTGTCCTATTCTCTGTGCTCTCATACTGACACCTATGCCCACCCCCATGTAGACCTGCAGCTCTTAAAAGAATCTTCCTGGCACTAGGAACTGCCAGGCCCTGTGGATTTCCAAAGCTGTTATGTCAGTCAGCACTTGCTATTTTTCTTATTTAGTTTGCATTAAAATGCTTTCCGGTAGGTTGAGGTTTTTTCCCCTTTGAGAGCTGGGCCAAGGTGGATGTAGACAGAAACCAAACATCAGTGAATGGAATTCAAAAAATTTTTTAATTGCTAATACTTTATTATTTAACCATTCCTCAGTGATCAGTGCAAAAAAAAAAAAAAAAAAAAGGAAAACAAGATCTCTTCAAGAAAATTAAAGATACCAAGGGAACATTTCATGCAAAGATGGGCTCAAGAAAGGACAGAAATGGTATAGACTTAACAGAAGCAGAAGATATTAGGAAGTGGTGGCAAGAAAACACAGAAGAACTGTACAAAAAAGATCGTCACAACCCAGATAATCACGATGGTGTAATCACTCACCTAGAGCCAGACACCCTGGAATATGAAGTCAAGTGGACCTTAGGAAGCATCACTATAAACAAAGCTAGTGGAGGTGATGGAATTCCAGTTGAGCTATTTCAAATCCTGAAAGATGATGCTGTGAAAGTGCTGCACTCAATGTGCCAGCGAATTTGGAAAACTCAGCAATGGGCACAGGACTGGAAAAGATCAGTTTTCATTTCAATCTCAAAGAAAGGCAATGCCAAAGAATGCTCAAACTACTGCACAATTGCATTCATATCACATGCTAATAAAATAATGCTCAAAATTCTCCAAGCCATACTTCAGCAATACATGAACTGTGAACTTCCAGGTGTTCATGCTGGTTTTAGAAAAGGCAAGGAACAAGAGACCAAATTGCTAACATCTGCTGGTATCATTGAAAAAGCAAGAAAGTTCCAGAAAAACATCTATTTCTGCTTGATTGACTATGCCAAAGCCTTTGACTGTGTGGATCACAATAAACTGTGGAAAATTCTGAAGGAGATGGGCATACCAAACCACCTGACCTGCCTCTTGAGAAACCTGTGTGCAGGTCAGGAAGCAACAGNGGAGATCAGTCCTGGGTGTTCATTGGAAAGACTGATGTTAAAGCTGAAACTCCAATACTTTGGCCACCTCATGAGAAGAGTTGACTCATTGGAAAAGAACTCTGATGCTGGGAGGGATTGGGGGCAGAAGGAGAAGGGGATGATAGAGAATGAGATGGTTGGATGGCATCACCGACTCAGTGGACATGGGTTTAGGTGGATTCCAGGAGTTGATGATGGACTAGAAGGTCTGGCATCCTGCGGTTCATGGGGTTGCAGAGTCAGACACGACTGAGCGACTGAACTGAACTGAACTGATATGTATGGATGTGAGAGTTGGAGTNATGATAGAGAATGAGATGGTTGGATGGCATCACCGACTCAGTGGACATGGGTTTAGGTGGATTCCAGGAGTTGATGATGGACTAGAAGGTCTGGCATCCTGCGGTTCATGGGGTTGCAGAGTCAGACACGACTGAGCGACTGAACTGAACTGAACTGATATGTATGGATGTGAGAGTTGGAGTATAAAGAAAGCTGAGTGCCGAAGAATTGATGCTTTTGAACTGTGATGTTGGACAAGACTCTTGAGAGTCCCTTGGACTGCAAGGAGATCCAACCAGTCCATTCTAAAGGAGATCAGTCCTGAGGAGTTTTTCACAGACTCTGGGAGTTGGTGATGGACAGAGAGTCCTGGCATGCTGTGGTCCATGCTATCGCGAAAATTCAGACAAACTGAGCAACTGAACTGAGCTATTCCAAGTCAATAAAGTGCCATTATGCATTTAAGTGCAACTGATGTTATTGCCCACATCAGGGAGAAATGTCCAGAATAAACAAGCAAAACCAATAACAACTGTTGTTTAATACGTGTCAAATATTGGTCTCAGGGTTTTATCTATATTAGTTAATTTAATCTTCATAAGTTGAAAGTGAAAATGTTAATCACTCAGTCCTGTCCGATTCTTTGTAACCCCGTGGACTGTAGTCCGCCAGGCTCCTCTGTCCATGGAATTCTCAAGGCCACGATACTGGAGTGGGTAGCTATTCCTTTCTTCAAGGGGAACTTCCTGACCCAGGGATCGAACCCAGGTCTCCTGTTTTGCAGGCAGATTCTTCACCACTGAGCCACCAGGGAAGCTCTTAATTTCTGTAACAAGTCTACAGTTCGGTATGATCACTATTCCTTTTTATGGGTGAAGACACTGAGGTACAAACAGACTGAGTGACCGCTTCAGGTCACAGATGTGTTAAGCAGCAGATCTAGGATTGCATACAGATGGCAGTTTGAATTGTCCTCTTGTTCTTCCTCAATTAGAAAGATGAGAATGAGTGATAATGGTGCAGGAATTGCCTGATCCAAGGCAGGAAAATTCTAGTCTTAACTGCTTTTCGCTTTGCATTACCCACCACAATTCACACCAATTTATTGAAGAAAAACCCTCCAAACTAAAAATAAGTATTAATAGTAGTAAGAATCAAATAAAAATAAAAACAGAACGATGACTTCTGTGGTGGTCCAGTGATTAAGAATCTGCCTGCCAATGCAGGGGATTTGAGTCTGATCCCTGGTCTGGGAAGATCCCACTTAACTGCTGTGGAGCAGTTAAGCCTGTGCTCTGCAACAAGAGAAGCCACCACAGTGAGGGGCCCACACAGGGAAATGAAGAGTAGGCCCCTGCTCACCGCAACTAGAGAAAGCCCAAGTGCAGCAATGAAGACCCAGAGCAGGCAAAAATAAATAAACAAATACGAATAAAAACAAAAAAACACGCAGAACTATTGTGACCTCTAGGAGTTTCCCTTGTAGCTCAGCTGGTAAAAAATCCTCCTGCAAGGAGACCCTAGTTCAATTCCTGGATTGGGAATTTACCCCAGAGTAGGGATATGCTACCCATTCCAGTATTATTTGGCTTCCCTATGGCTCAGATGGTAAAGAATCCGCCTGCAATGTGGAAGACTTGGGTTCGATCACTTGGTTGGTAAGATCCCCTGGAGAAGGGCATGGTAACCCACTCCAGTATTCTTGCCTGGAGAATCCCCATGGACAGAGGAGCCTGGCAGGCTATAGTCCATGGGGTGGCAAAGAGCTGGATACCACTGAGCAACTAAGCATAGTGCATTGTGACCTCTCATATAAAGAATTTAAACATCTTCCAAAAGAACATATGTGATTTTATCAGAAATATAAGCTTATGACCTAATGCTATCCTGTTGTTAGGAATCTCTAGTCATTAGTTTTAGTTTTACATAGTCCCATCCAGATACTTTTTTGATTATGAAAGTACAAAGGAATGGAGACAAGGCACTATCATCTTTGGGGTTTTCTCCTTTCAGTTGATTGCTGTCATACGAAGAGTTTCAGTTGTCGGAGCTCTGTGTTTATTTTGGTGCTGTTGTGGTCCTACATCTATTGTGCTTACCTTGACAAGTCTTATTTCTGGAGGGGTATCTGAATCTTGACGTCATATCTTAAGCAGTCCTGAAAATATATGTTACTGCTTTGAGATGCCTTACTTTGGAATTCTACACAGTTTTGTCCATTGGACTTTGCCATATTCATATTAAGATACAGTCTTCCATAAAATAGTCATATTAATTACACTGTAAAATGCCGAAAGTTATAAATATTGGCTGTATCACCTAAAGAGTGAAGAGTTCATGACAGAATCATTAAAATTTATCTAATTTAGTTTAATAACCTCCCAAGTCCCCAAAATACATACAACTGTCTCATGGGCTCAAGAATCACATAGTATTTTGTCAAACACTTCCGTACAACCAAGGGAATAAAGCTGCTTTCTCGGTGCATCCCATTTTTACACTTGAATAGATGCCAAGTTAAACCAGTTCTTACAAATATCTTGTGTGCCTGTCCTATCACCGTCACCCAAGAGTGATTTAGGCTCCCCTCATTTCCACCTAATGGAATTCAGCTATCTCCTAAACTCTTTTCTCTGATTCCAACAACCACTGGTAAAGCAACAGCACACCCTCAATGTCATTCTGACCAGGTCTCCCTCACGGTGGCCTTTCTTTAATTTCTAATAATTTGCCAAGTCTTTTCCTTTGCAAAAGCTCGAGACGGCTCTTTAACATAGTGCAGCGATGGCTCGCCACCTGGTAGCTGTCTGTAGTTTCAGGCCTTTTCCACATCTGCTCTACACTTCAGGGACACAGACCTGCTCCCCATGGACAGATCAGGCCCCAGCAAGCTGCTGACTCTGAGTGTGATGTTTTTGCAGCTTAGAGAGTCCGTTTAGCTCCACTTCTCTGCTACATAAATTCTTGTATTTAAAAGCTTGTCTTAAATGGTACCTCCCTCTCAAGTTTGTATCCTCTTTTTTATTTCAACTTCCTGTCCCAGGAAGAACAAAATCACCCCTTCCCTAAACTCCATCAAACCTTGATTATGCCTCTATTATAGTAATTAGCACATCTTATTTTATTAGTTATTTATCTGACTATAGTGGCTCTGCTTGGAGAAGGCAATGGCACCCCACTCCAGTGCTCTTGCCTGGAAAATCCCACGGACGGAGGAGCCTGGTAGGCTGCAGTCCATGGGGTCACTAAGAATCAGACACGACTGAGCGACTTCACTTTCACTTTTCATTTTAATGCGCTGGAGAAGGAAATGGCAACCCCCTCCAGTATTCTTGCCTGGAGAATCCCAGGGACAGAGAAGCCTGGTGGGCAGTCGTCTGTGCGGTCGCACAGAGTCGGACACGACTGAAGTGACGCAGCAGCAGCAGCAGCAGCAGCAGCAGTGGCTCTGATGGTAAAGAATCTGCTGGCAATGCAGGAGAACCGAATTCAGTCCCTGGGTCAGGAAGATCCCCTGGAGAAGGGAATGGCAACCCACTCCAGTATTCTTGCCTGGAGAATTCCACGGACAGAGGAAGCTGGTGCATTATAATCCATGGGGTCTCAAAGAGTCAGACACATCTGAGCAACTAACACTTTCATTTTTACCACCTCCTTCTGGTCAGAGACTTTGGGTGATCCATTTGTTTAGCTCTGAGCAAGGACCTTGCATGCATTGGAAGTACAATAAATATGAAATAAACTAAGGACAGATTTCAGCAGTTTCCTAGATCACTGGGTGGTTGCTGCGTGCCTGGGCTCCTTTTCTGTAGGGCATCAGGGAGAGAGGGCGGTGGGTCACATTCGGACCAAAGCCAAAGATATCCATGGGGACTGGAGAGATTGGCCTTGGGAACACAGAGTTAGGGAAGGGGCAGTCTTCCTGATCTGTGTATTTCCAATATGCCTCAGAACCCTGAACTGCTTTGGAGTTTGCACACAGG
The DNA here is from genome assembly GCA_006410615.1 of Neotragus moschatus. Taxonomy (NCBI): domain Eukaryota; kingdom Metazoa; phylum Chordata; class Mammalia; order Artiodactyla; family Bovidae; genus Neotragus; species Neotragus moschatus. The sequence goes on from SJYA01000487.1 coordinate 2,457,411, forward strand.
AGATTCTGGAGAATCTGTATAGCATTTCTGCTTCTGTTTTGCATGATGAGAGTGTGGGAGTAAGGTTGGAAAGAAGGCAAACATCCCTTTTTCTTGCACAAGCATATGCTGGGAACCCTCCCTGGCCTCTAGACAAGGGAGAGAGCCAGGCTAAATGCGTGATGCTAAAAGACTTGAGGGAAAAGAAAGAAGATAGATGGCACATTTTATAAAACTGAAACTCGTGGGATGTTGAGGAATTCAAAACACTTTTATTGCCTTAAAAAACTTCACATGGCACTGGTTCTGTGTATGTCTATTTTTCCGGTAACGTAAATGGGAATAAAGAGCACTTCTTGTCTCTCCAGGCTGTCCATCCCACTTGTTATTAGTAACACAGGCTTACATTGTAGCCCACATGGTGCCTAATCACAACCAGTCTTTATAAGCGACCAAGCCAGCTGGGTAGATGGTGTCAGATCAGATTTCAGTTTGGGATGAGACTGGAGTGGGGGTGGGGATCAGGAAATCTAAAATACGAGGGGAATGAATCTTAAATATCCAAAGAAAAGACTCACTGGTCCTGTATTCTGTTGTCTTCTCTTGGACTCAGAGTGACAAAAGGAAAGGAAGGTTAGAGGGTTTTTTTTTTTTGCTACCAACAGTGCAAATATTCACTGACAATTGTTGAGTCAGGCCCTGGGGAGAGAGAACAAAAATGACTGTAGGCTTTGTTTCTCCAAATGTCAAAGGTTACTAAAATCGGAATGAGAAGAGATGAAATGGAAACTTTTAGTGCTGTATGCTGCCATTCCATCTGAATCTCATTCAGGGCCATCCCAGCGCCCCGCCTTGGTGAGCAGGTTTTCTTACTGTCTCATCTTCCTCCACCTTCCTCCATCTCCAGTAAAACCACACTTGAATTCGAAATAAAATTAGGGAAGTTTGAAAGATGTGTATATTTTAATGGTTTTGAGTTCATAGGAATTAATTTTGTCACAAATTTTAATTGAGGATTTGGCAGTATACCAACTGAAAACAATTATTCAAGAAGTATAAGAAGAATGCTAAACTCAGCTGATAAACTGATCTAATATTTGAGATCACCTCAATTAACGTTTTGGTGAACATCATTTCAACATATCTCTTCTCCACATATACGTATATATCTATGATCTATCATAGATGCTGACTTTATCATAGGCACTTATCACTTGTTTTATTATTTTTCACTATGCCTTACATGTCTACTGCACTGTAGGAGGCTACTGATTATCATGTATTTCTGAAGAAGCGTTTGTTGCCACTCTTCAATAATGATGTTGTTGTTTAGTCACTAAGTCATATCCAACTCTTCTGCGTCCCCATGAACTGTAACCTGCCAAGCTCCTCTGTCTACGGGATTTCCCAGGCAAGAATCCTGGGGGGGATTGCCATTTCCTTCTCCAGGAGATCTTCCTGACCCGGGGATCGAGCTGGCATCTCCTGCACTGCAGGTGGGTGCTGAGCCAGTTTATTGGTTCATCAGTTTGAATGTTAAGCATCTTTCATATACTTATTGACCATTTAGATTAATTCCTGCTTAAGCTGTCTGTATCCTTTGTCCACTTTTTTTTTTTAAAAACTGGGATTGGTTAGTTAAAAAAATGAATTTGTAACAGATTATCTTTTGTTCAAGTATTGTCTTTTTTTCAACAGAAGTATATCTTAATTTTATTAAGTCAAATATATCTTATACAGTTTGTGAGTCTTCTGTCTTTGTTATATATCTCTCCAACCCTTAATCAGCAGTGAAGAGATACGCTGATATTTTTTTAAGCTTGTTATTGTTTCCTGTTTTCCATTTTAATCTTTAATCCGTCTGAAGTTTACTTTTGTACTTGTGGCGAGGTAGAGATCCACCTTAATTTTTCCAATGAGTAGCCAGTTATGAAAGAACTGTTCATTAGCTTATAAACATTTTTCACATTGAAATAAAGGATATACCAAGTACATTGGGATTTACTTCTTCATTCTTTATTCAGTTCCAGTGATCTACTTTTCTATTCTCAAGTCAAGAAGATACTCTAAAGGCTTTAAGAGTATGCTTCATTATCTACAAAAGCAGGTGCTCCCTCACTGTTCCACGTTTTCATAATTAGCTCTAATATTCTCAGACATCTACTCTTTCAAAAGAAATTTAGTGAAAACAAGCTCTTTTGAGATTCAGTTCTCAGATTGCAGGAGATATATAAATCAACTTTGGAAGAATTGATGTTTCTATGATACATTCTTCCCTTCAAAATAATTTTAATGATATGAACCCTTCATCTGAAGCTACATGGCCTTATACTGATCCATCTAGGTATCCATACCATTTAGGTATGACCTAAGTCAAATCCCTTATGATTATACAGTGGAAGTGAGAAATAGATTTAAGGGACTAGATCTGATAGATTGAGTGCCCGATGAANGAGTCTCCTGCGTTGGCAGGTGGATTCTTTACCACCGACCCACCTGGGAAGCCCAATTGGCCATTAGAGAAATGCAGATTGAGACCACAATGAGATATTACCACAGACTTGCCATAATGACTAAAATTGAAAAATTAAAAAATAATGACAGCACTAAATACTGACAAGGATGTGGAAAAACCCCTTAAACACCACTGGCTTAGGTGTAAAATGACACAGCTACGTTGGGAAATGGATGAGCAGTTGTAAAAAAACAGTCAATGTGAAGTGGCATACAATCCCGTAATTGCTCTGCTGGGTACTTATTCCATGGAAACAAAACTTGTGTTCACACAGAAGCCTATACATGAATGTTTATAGCAAAACATTTCCACATAATAGCCCCAAACTGGAAACAATTGATTGCAGACCTCTGAGAGGTACAGCACCAGAAAAGCCAAATGTCCATCTGACTTGGGATTCTGTCAATTCTGAACACACGTTCGATGGGTGACTGGTTAAACGAAACTTTGGCATACACATGACAGGAAACACGGCTCTGTAATAAAAGGGAATGAGCTACTAATATAAACAAAATCAGGGTGACTCTCTAGAGAATAATGCTAAGTGAAAGCAGCCAATTCCAAAGGTTACAGACTTTATGCTCCATTTATATACTGTTCTTCAAATGAAAAGAAAAAAATATATATATATATAGAAATGAGAATAGAGTAATTGTTACCAGGAAAAAGGAAGGAATGAAAGTATGAGGAAAATGATTATGCCTGCCAACGGTCAGCAAGAGGAATCTGTGTTGATGGTGATGTTCTGTGTCTTGGCTGTATCACTGTCAAAATTCNTATATACTGTTCTTCAAATGAAAAGAAAAAAAAAATATATATATATAGAAATGAGAATAGAGTAATTGTTACCAGGAAAAAGGAAGGAATGAAAGTATGAGGAAAATGATTATGCCTGCCAACGGTCAGCAAGAGGAATCTGTGTTGATGGTGATGTTCTGTGTCTTGGCTGTATCACTGTCAAAATTCTATTGTTGACATCAGACTACAGTTGTGCAGGATATATTGCTGTTGGTGGAAGTTGACTAAAGGTACCATAGATGTCTCTGTATTACTTCTTGAAATTGTACGTGACTCTGGTTATAACAAAGAGCTTGATTTACAAAATTTAATCAGACAATCCAGAAAACCTGGGTTCAAACACCATCATGAAAACAAATGTTTAATTTGGGAGGTCACTTTTAAACTGGGTACCATGCTCCAAAATAATAGTAGAAGTAGTATCATCTTATCACTCCTTTTGATATTATAGACTGTCTGCTTCACTTATTTGAAACCCTTGCTTGGCCGATATAGGTCATTACATTTGTGATTTTTGGTACAAAAGAGAAAGAAATAATTTTGTGGTCATTGGAAAGGATCACAATGGGACAGTTACAAGCAGCAGCATCTGCCAACATATTTCTCATCTTAAAAAAATTCTAAATAAGATATTAGTCTTCATTTCAATGTGGCTGACTATCCACCCTTTATCTAACAGAATGTATTTATTACTTCCTATGGACAAGCACTCTTTGCCTAGCTGTCCTTGAAAGTGAAGGTCAAAGATTCATGTGGGAAAATGCAAGTTTAGAGACTGATTCTAAAAAGTAATTAAAATTGCCTTGAAGCAGTAGGAAAGATGGTAACCAAAATTATGCATCTTTCCCCAAGCCTCTGCCTTTACTGGCACTGAAAAATGGCAATCAATGGATGGCATTGCCTCTGCCAGCTTGTTCCTGCTATGCTGAGTTTTTATTTTGTTACGATCTACATTTCCTCCCTTGAAGAGTGTTCACACTGCTTTTTTCATCAGTTGCCTAAGTGGGTTCCATCACTTTAGCAGAAAAGACTACAGAGATCTTGCCTGCAAGCCTTTGTCTAATTAACTAATCCTATGAGCTGTAACACTGTTCACTATTAACTTTTCAGATTATCCTACTACTTAAGGGGGTCGACTTGTTAATCACTGACAGCCCATTTGAGATGTGTGTGTGTGTGTGTGTGTGTGTGTGTGTGTGTGTGTGTGTGTATGTTGTGCCTGTGTGGGTATGCAAATACGTGCAACGAATGATGCGCAGGAGGACTTTACGTGTGTCTAATGGAGAACTCTGGGAGTTGGTGATGGACAGGGAGGCCTGGCGTGCTGCGATTCATGGGGTCGCAAAGAGTCGGACACGACTGAGTAACTGAACTGAACTGAACTGAATGGAGAGCTACAATTTCTCTGTGATAACCAATCCTGCAGGCAGTTGTTTAAACTTGCCTCACCCTCATCAGTGGTCTTTGATCATACTCTGGGCATTGTTTCATTGTGCTTGAATACCTGTACCTTATAAATTGACTGCAGAGCTCTGAGAGGTATGGTAAAAGGAAAACCAAAAATCCATCGGATGTGGGACACTGTTCAATGCTGAATACACATGACTTCAGCCAGTTGTCTTCCTCATTTCAAATTATGATACATCATGAAAGCAGTTTTCCACAAGGGTATTTGGAGAAGGGTCAGTTCATGCAGTGCTTATTTCCTAATCTGAGCTGATGTCACAGATATTTTAGAAATCCAGTAAAAAATTTCATTATATAAGCACATTTTTGTTTTAAAAAAATGTACTTTTAAAATCTCAACCTGAAAGCTTCTGTAAAATATCTTTCTTCCTCCTGATAACATGTTAATTGGATTGTCTACTTGTTTCTTAAATAATGCAGGTATCATGCTTCTGTGTTTAAGAAGATGTAATGGATAATGCATGGTCCTTTTATCCTTAACTCCTCTGCAAATTTTGTCTATTACCAAAAGCAGAAATGCTAAGTCAACCTAAAAACAGTGCATTCACAGATTCCTTTCCTCTGTACTAGAACTCCTCTGTGAAAGTGCTTTATTTTAAAACCTTTAAAGCACCAAATGAAATATAATACAGAAGTCATCCATAAAAGAGAGAGGAGGGGGGAATCCGAATCACACTCATTTGGCCTTCCCTACTCCCAGATAGCACTATAAAGGACAGTGTGAAAACCAGACTGTGTCCTGGAAGATTTCCAGTCTCTACTCTTAGGAACATTTAAGAACAAGTCTGAACACAGATATACTCCAAAATACCTCAAGACTGACTATCTCTATGACCTCTGAATGGACCTGGGAAAATCTGGTTTCAAATCAGCCAAAGTGGAAGATGGTGCCCTCGTAATTTAATGCACTAGTAAATAAGAGGTCAAAGGCAATTTGCTTTCTGTTCCCCTGTGCTGTTCTATTGATATGTCTGGGGATAAAAAGCCAACTCTGGTTAAAGTCCAGAGCAAGAAAGGATAAGCAAATTCACAATTGTACTTTGCTCTCTAGCTTCAGAGAGACATGTTGCTGCTTTTTAGAATCTGTTAGGGTCCCTAGAGCCATTTGTGTAGGAAATGGCGAGATAGGTCCCTAGATCTGCTGTCTATAAATTTGATGAATTGTGAAATACAATGCCATTACATTTTCTTAAACACAGAAGCATGANTAGCTTCAGAGAGACATGTTGCTGCTTTTTAGAATCTGTTAGGGTCCCTAGAGCCATTTGTGTAGGAAATGGCGAGATAGGTCCCTAGATCTGCTGTCTATAAATTTGATGAATTGTGAAATACAATGCCATTACATTTTCTTAAACACAGAAGCATGATACCTTCCATGCTAGAAGCCCCTAGGAGTTAGAGCCACAGAGGGGCAGTAAGCCCAAATATTTGTGATCATGGTCCAACCTTGTGTGTTTGTGTCTTTTTTTACTTGAATAGCAATGAGAAGTCAAAAGTCTATGTCGGACTGGTATTCAGTCTAATTGCACACCCTTTTTTCCCTCTCTCCAGTCCAAGCTGTTTAACATTCACAAAGTCAGCCTGGCTACACCTCCTGCTAAAATTTCAATATGAAATGTGGAAGTTTACTGAAGCCTTTGCTCTTCAGCTCCGCCTTCCCCACACGTGGGCCCCTCTGCTCTCTTCCCGTGTTCCTCTCTGCCTCCTGAGATCAGGAGCTGAACAGATGGCTGCACCTTAGGCACTGGCTAAGTAACCGTAACTGGAAAGACGGTCCCTCCCCTCCTCCTCCCCGCCAGGCAGAGCTCAGAGAGCCAGCAGAGCAGGCCTGGAGCCTGCAGCCTTCAAACCTAATGAGGGAAAGCAGTGAGTACCCGCTTCCTGTCTTGTTGAGTGTGCCCGTGTATTGATACATGAGACTGAAATCAGCATCAAATTATCACAGGGAGAGAAGGGTGTTGGACCACAGGTTTCTAGATGAAATGTTACAGTCAGTCATTATCAAGCGTCCATGTAATGAATGCCTAAAGAGTGCCACATCTTGAGTTCGACTCCTTACATAAGTTGTCACTCATTTTGACATCCTGAGACATGCTTATACTTACCCATGTTTTGGAGATGGGGAAATGGAGACTCTAGGAGGTTAAGTGACTTGCTAACGCCACACACCCAATAAATGTTCGTGCAGAGATTAGGAATGAGAGTTATCCAAGCTCTGCCTTCATTACAAAACTCAGTTGTGCTACTTCTGAGTATTTATCCAAAGAATATGAAAACACTAATCTGAAAAGATATCTGCACCCTCATGTTCATCTGTGCATAATTTACAATAGCAAAGATTTGGAAACAACCTAAGAGCCCGTCAACAGAGGAGTGAATAAAGGAGTCGTGGAATGCATACATATAATGGAAAACTAGTCAGACATAAAAAAGATGAAAGCTTGCCATTTATGACTACAAGAATGGATCTTGAGGGTATTATGCTAAATAAAAATGTCAGACAAAGGCAAATACAGTATGATTTCATTCAAATGTGGAATATAAAAAATAAAAATGAATGCGCAAGCAAAACCTAAGATTTGGGGGAGGGGTTTACAGCACATCAAAATGTGGAAAATTCTTAAAGAGATGGGAATACAAGACCAACTTACCTGCCTCCTGAGAAACCTGTATGCAGGTCAGGAAACAACAGTTAGAACTGGACATGGAACAACAGACTGGTTCCAAATAGGAAAAGGAGTATGTCAAGGCTATATATCGTCACCCTGCTTATTTAACTTCTATGGAGAGTACATCATGAGAAATGCTGGGCTGGAAGAAGCACAAGTTGGAATCAAGACAGCTGGGAGAAATATCAATAACCCCAGATATGCAGATGACACTACCCTTCTGGCAGAAAGTGAAGAGGAACAAAAAAGCCTCTTGATGAAAGTGAAAAAGGAGAGTGAAAACGTTGACTTAAAGCTCAACATTCAGAAAATGAAGATCATGGCATCTGGTCCCATCACTTCATGCTTTTGAACTGTGGTGTTGGAAAAGACTCTTGAGAGTCCCTTGGACTGCAAGGAGATCCAACCAGTCCATTCTAAAGGAGATCAGTCCTGGGTGTTCTTTGGAAGAAGTGATGCTAAAGCTGAAACTCCAATACTTTGGCCACCTCATGAGAAGAGTTGACTCATTGGAAAAGACTCTGATGCTGGGAGGGATTGAGGGCAGGAGGAGAAGGGGATGATAGAGGATGAGATGACTGGATGGCATCACCGACTCAGTGGACGTGAGACTGAATGAACTCCGGGAGTTGGTGACAGACAGGGAGGCCTAGCGTGCTGCGATTCATGGGGTTGCAAAGAGTCAGACACGACTGAGCAAATGAACTGAACTGAACTGATCCTTCTTTATAATCACGTATAAAAGAACTAAACCCAGAAAACTAAGTGGTCTCCTTCCCAAAGTGATTGCACATTTGAGAAAAACTCTGAACCCTGTGACAGCTTAGCTAAGACAACGGTCTGGTCAGAGGACATTATATCAGGTAGAGGAACAAGGAGGGGTGTTCAGGTGTTAGCATAGATCTTGTTCACATCTCTCTTCTAAGTTCTGTTTCAAGCTTATATTCAAAAGTCTAAATATTTGTTGTTGTTGCAAAAACTAGTCATCCCCTCAAAACTATATTGGGTTTTGTGTGTGTGTGTTTGTTTTTACTTCAGCATTCCTAATGCTGAAAAGCTAAGCTTCTACTTTATATGAATTTTGCATTGGATAGTTTTGAAAAATATTTCTATGGTTCTTTTTTATTACAAAAGTAATACGTGGCTATTATAAAATTCTAAGCATTGTGAAAATAACCCAATCATGGGAATAAATTAACCACAATTTGACCTTTTCTTCTTTTTTCACTCAAAAAAAATAGACTGTATTTGCTATAACTTGTATTTTCCCTTACCTACGCCCTTTATATTTTTTATTTCAGTGCATACAAATTTTATTTTTAATGGCTGTGTACTATTCTGCTATGTATAAGAAACCAAAACTTATTTACCCAGGGTTCTAGTTACATATATTTATTTCCAAGTCAATGTAAAATAAATAATTTCATATACTTTTCCTAATATTTTGGGGTAAATTAATAGAAGTTATTATACTTTGCCGAAGTGCTACGACATCTCAATTTTAATTAAAAATATGGGATTAGTTGAAGGCATATCTGCTGATAATGTATTAAAATGCTGTTTCACAGCACCTTTGCTAGTTCTAGGTTTTGAAAAACTCCAGAACTTTTCATTCAGCAATCATCCAAAAAGTTGGAAATGTTTTGTCACATGATAGAACAATGGTACAGATGAATCCAGTCCTTTTTCAGTCACTCCTTCTAGGATATTACTATTTTAGGAATTCAGCAGGATAATGTTGGAAATATCCCTCTTGATTCTAAAAATTCTGTCCTCATTATTCAAGGAAAATACAATTGGCCCATCGTTTTCAGGGATAAATTCAAAGTAACGTGGATGATGGTTTTGATCTTCCCCAAGTCTTATTGTTTCATCTAATGAAGTCAAATGTACTCATTTGTGAGAAAGCTGAAACATAGCTCAAACTCAGTTTGTCTAAAATGAACTCATGTTTGCCTTGAATTTCTTAATCCCCAGTTCTCCTTCACCTTGGTGAATGGTACGACCATCACTATAGCTGTCAGTTGCTCTAGCCTAAAATGATGCAGTTATTTAACACTTCTCCTTTCCTCTCTTCTCCATTATTTAATCCATACATTCCTGATCTGTCCTACCTCTAAATATACTTCGTTTAACTCCTCTCCATCTGCGCTACCGCTTCCTTAAAACACTTCAACGGTTTGGTACTGTATTTAGAATTAAATGCATTCTCTTTAAGGTGGCCTCCAAGATCATTATTTTTTCTTATACAATGTCCCCACCAATTCCCTGGCCTTCTTTGTGTTTATCAAACCTGTCAAGTCTTTGCTCACCGCTGGGGCTTTGACTCGCTGCTCTCTCCTCCTGGTTCAGCCTCCCTGTGTTTTACACAGCTGGCTTTGCCTCATTATGCAGGTCATCGGTCAAGAGACAGATATTCAGAGAGGCCTCCTCTGATCACCTCATCTGAAATGGTCCCTCCAATCTGATACCACCAGCTGAGAGTATTTCGTGCCTTTGTGGTTAAGTTGCATGTCTCCCTTTCTTCTCTAATTCTGAAGGTAAGGTCCATGGTGGTAGTGATCCTGTATTAGCTGTTCACTCATGTGTCTGCTGTGATCATAGTAGCATCTGGCTCACAGAAAGCACCCAAGAGATGTTTATTTCAGGAAAGAGTTCCTGAGGAGTGGTTCTGGCTGTTATGGAAGACCTGACTTCTCTATTCTCTGCTTGAAATACAGCTGCCACAAGACACAGCGAGTACACTAAGTTTGCTCATTATGGCCTAAGTTTTGATGCTTGGCTGAGTTTCCATAGCAGATAAAGCAAGTTAAATACAGAAGCAAGTAGTCATACCCATTTACAGTAGTCAAATGACAGCACTGTGAAGATGAAACTATTTGGGGCCTTTGACGAAATCATTTGAATGTTTTTGCTTTTAATCAGTTAAAGTTAATTAGGTACTTTTTCAAAATTTTCTTGTTTATTTTCATTAGGTATAAACTTTCATATAGTAAAGTACACAAAGTGTACAGTTGAGAGAGTTTTAATAGGCGTATACTCTGAGTCGTCATTCTAGGTCAAAATACAGAAATTTTCCATTATCCTAGAAACTTCGCTGGTGCCCCTCCTCTGTCAATACCCATTTCCCATTCTGGCTTCTATCAGCATAGATTACATTTGTCTGCTCCTGAATTTCATATAAGTGGAGTCATAAGTATCTACTGTTTGTGTCTGGCTTATTTCACTTAACCTAATGTCTGCGAGATTCATCCATGTTGATACCTGCTACAAGGTACATCCTCCTCTTTATTTGCTAATGGTAGCATGGGCTTACTGTAGGTTCCTTCCAAAGCACAACTTTAAATTTTGACCTTTAAGCTTGTTAAAAACTTGGAGTGGTGATTTGGTAGCTGCCTCTGTTAAGGGCTTTGCACGCCTTTCTCACGGAATGGATCAGACTAGTGTTGAGCTAAGCAATTACCTTAATTCATCTGAAACAGTTGGTCACAGGATCCATTAGATGAGCATCTTGAGTCAAACTTGAACATGCAGTCAACCTGAACAAAATGAGCTCAGTCACAGAGAGCCAGATTTCTTAATTAGTTCTCAGTGGCAAGAACACTTTATGTTTCCAAAAGTCAAATACAAATTCTACAAGTGACACAATTCAAGAAGACTTCATGGGGGTGAATTTAAACCTGGCCTCCCACTGTCATCTGCAGCATCTGAAGCCATATTCATTTACTTCTCACTGTTAGTGTTCTTGGAAGCACCGATATGCATTAATAAAAGGTAATGGCTACCTTTATTGTGGTATTATTGAATTAAGTAATACAGTGCAGTCCCACTGCTTGACGTTGGGCAGGTGGTTATCTTCCCTTTTCTCTTATTGTTTCCTCCATTCTATGTCTTTTTGTTCCTGCCAAAGAAGAATATTAATTACATGAATCCATCTTAAGGCATCTTCTGCAATCTATCCTTTTATACACACATATTTTTAAAAAGTAGAATTTTGAAATGCAAGAGATCAAATATAAATAATTCTTTGTTTTTGTTTGTTTGGTGTAGTTTCATTTTGATGTAGGGTAAATTACTTGTAGTTTATAGACTGTATTTATAAATGTTAGGAACAGAATGTGGTGATACAACGTGTTGACACTTTTTAAAATTACTATTGCTGTTAATAATGAATGCGAGCAGTTTCTTTCAAGGCTCAAACACATATCTCCTGAAACTTTACTGGGGATGTAATAATCTATGGATGGTCTATGCTGAAAGGGACCAAATCCTTCCACCTTTAATTACATCTATGGAGATCTTCCTTCTCACATTTCCTTCATCCCAATCTCATATTGGTGAGTTGTAAAATGGCTATTATTTGCTGTAACAGGTTATCATAACAGCAGAGGCATCTCTTGCACTTGATAAAAGAAAATACACAAATAAAGGAAATTTAAAGATCATTACACATTACTCCAAATTTTACATTTCTCTGAAGGCTGGAATATTTTAGTACTTAATTTTCAGGTGACTGGAATTTAGTTTCAGTTTTTGATCTTACAATTTGATTGAATTGTGCAGATGAATTACATTTCTCTCCATTAAAAATATCTACCCCTCTGATATGGATAGGTTGAATGACCCAAATAGTTTGATTCTCCCTTTCCTAAGTATTGAAAAGTAGTCATTCTTGTAGAGGATTTGAAATTCAACATAAAAAATTAAGTGAAAAACAAAAAGTTTAGTTATGTTTTTCAATAGAGCTTCAGTTCAGTTCAGTCACATCCAACTCTTTGTGACCCCATGGACTGTAGCACACCAGGCTTTCCTGTCCACCACCAACTCCTGGAGCTTGCGCAAATTCATGTCCATTGAGTTGGTGATGCTGTCCAACCATCTCATCCTCGGTCGTCCCCTTCTCCTCCTGCCTTCAATCTTTCCCAGCATCAGAGACTTTTCCAATGAGTCTGTTCTTCAAATCAGCTGGCCAAAGTGTTGCAGTTTTAGCTTCAACATCAGTCCTTCCAATGAATATTCAGGACTGATTTCCTTGGATCTCCTTGTAGTCCAAGGAACTCTCAAGAGTCTTTTCCAACATCACAGTTCAAAATCACCAATTCTTTGGTGCTTAACTTTCTTTATAGTCCAACTCTCACGTTCAAACATGAGTAATGGAAGAACCATAGCTTTGACTAGACAGGCCTTTGTTGGCAAAGTAATATCTCTGCTTTTTCATATGCTGTCTAGGTTGGTCATAACTTTTCTTCCAAGGAATAAGTGTCTTTTAATTTCATGGCTGCAGTCACCATCTGCAGTAGTTTTGGAGTCCCCCAAAATAAAATTTCTCACTGTTTCCATTGTTTCCCCATCTATTTGCCATGAAATGATGGGACCAGATGCCATGATCTTTGTTTATTGAATGTTGAGTTTTAAGCCAACTTTTTCACTCTCCTCTTTCACTTTCATCAAGAGGCTCTTTAGTTCTTCTTCGCTTTCTGCCATAAGGGTGGTGTCATCTGCATATCTGAGGTTGTTGATATTTCTCCTGGCAATCTCGATTCCAGCTTGTGCTTCTTCCAGCCCAGCATTTCTCATGATGTACTCTGCATATAAGTTAAATAAGTAGGGTGACAATACACAGCCTTGACGTACTCCATTGCTGATTTGAAACCAGTCTGTTGTTCCATGTCTGGTTCTAACTGTTGCTTTCTCAGTATAACTTATTTGATGATAAATTCAGAAAACTCTGTAGAATTCACTGGAAAAGAGTTAATATTATCTTAAGGTATTTCTCCCTTTCAAAGCATTTCACTTTGAGAAAACAAATGACTCACAATATTGCTTGCAGTTCTCCCTTTCATCCAGATAAAAATATGAATGAAAGAGTTGAGCTCAGATAAGCTCTTCCCAACTTAATGGGCAGCAGAACAAAATAATTGTAAGTATCCATTAAAAATCATACTTAGCATCTAGAAAAGAAAATAGCATGTCAAAATAAAGCTGCATATTTCCCTTCTGGTTTAATCTCAGCTTTCTCTCCTTGCCATCTGTTTGGTAAATGTAACTAAGTTTGATATCACTCCACCTCAAAGCCTAATTTCATACTCCCCTTAAATGCAACACTTCTCAGAAAATCATATTTTCTACTCCATGAGAAATGGATAGTCAAGCCAGAAGAAAATTAGTGGGTGGCTACTGCCCAAAGTTGAACAATTCAAACATCCAAAAAAAAAAAAAAACAGTAATTGATTTATACAATTTTATATAAAAATCTATGAGCCTATAATGACTCTTAAAAAAAAGATCAAACAACCACACTCACACACACACACACACACACACACACACACACACAAATCCTCTTCTTGCTAGTAATCGAGATGATTTTACCAATAACTTCTGACTCTGAAATGTGGTTATTTAAGGGAAAGGTTTAAAAACATTGCCTTTCTAGTAGACATTATCTTTCAGGGTAACCAGGTAGTTAATAAAGGAATTTCCTTTCTTATCAAAGAAGCTAGCAAGTTTAGAAGGAATAATATAAAATAAGTCAACAAGAAAAGCAAAGTGTTAATAAATTATAAACCTAGAACACATTAGATTATGGATATATATTCATTATACAATTCTTTCATAGTTTCCATATGTTTGAAAATTTCCATAACTAGTAAAATTAAGTTGCCACTATGAAAACAAGAGAAAATAAAGCTATAAAGATAATACTTTGGACTTAAGGGACCTACTTTATAAAACATGCTCTCAATATTCAGAAACCACAATTAAAATTACCAGCCTCTCTAAAGAAAGTTTCTCCAGGAGATAAGGGGATAATAAAAGGCTCAGCTAAGCACAGGTTTGATCCCTAGGTCGGGAAGATCCTTTGGAGAAGGAAATGGCAACCCACTCCAGTATTCTTGCCTGGAAAATCCCATGGACAAAAGGAGCCTGGCAGGCTTGAGTCCATGGGGTCACAAAGAGTTGGACAGGACTTACTTTGACTTTTCACTTTCATGCATTGGTGCCCCTTCTTCAATCATTTCAGTTCAGTTGCTCAGTCATGTCCGACTCCTTCAATACAGCATAGCAAAAAAAAAAAAAAAATTCCCAGTTGCAATCACTCCAAAAAACTGTCCCATCAGGGAGAGCAAGTATTGTTTCTACAAGCATTTCTCTGCAGAGTAATAGACTCAGCAGAAGTCACAGGCATAAAAGCTCTCTCAGTGATATTTAAAGACATACCATTTTATAATACCAGGAACCCAATCTCAGGACCAGCATTTCTTGCCTTCTGTTTTGTCTGTATCTGTAGCAGGGATGATGGGCACAGTCAAAGGTCTGGTGTCTTGCAAATTGTTTGGCCTTCATGCATTGTGTGTGTGATGCTCAGCCTTGTCTGACTCTGTGACCCCATGGACTGTAGCCCATCAGGCTCCTTTGTCCATGGGATTTTCCAGGCAAAAATGCTGGAGCAGGTAGTTATTTTTTCTCCAAGGGGTCTTCCTGACCCAGGGATTGAGCCTGAGTCTCATGTATTGCAGGCGGGTTCTTTACAGCTGAGCTGTTGGGGAGTTCCATGTTTGGCCTAAGGCGGCTATAAATTCACCATTTGTTTTTCTCATATCCCAGTTTAAACTAGCTCCTCCTCTAAGAAAACAGAAAAAGTAGCTTCCCGCTCTAGAAAAGTATCAGAAAGAATGAGGGCAACAGGAAATACATATATTTCACACATAGCAAGTGAAATTTGATGAGCTATTAATAAAATATACTCATTAATTCATATATAAACAACATTGTTCAATGAATCTAAGATTATGCAGAATATGCGATTAAGAACACTAATGGAATTTAGTTACAAAGAAAAAAAAGGAGTGATAAACTTCGATTGAAATTTAATCAGCTTTGTGATTATTAAAAAATGTATTCTGACCATAATTCAGAGATATTAAATTAGCATTTTTGAGTTTTCTAACCTCCTTATATCTTCATGAAAGCAACAGTTTAATTAACAAAATTATTTCTACAAATATTCTCTTTTCACTGTTCAGTCCGGCTCAGTTCAGTTCAATTCAGTCACTCAGTCGTGTTTGACTCTTTAAGATCCCATGAATCGCAGCATGTCAGGGCTCCCTGTCCATCACCAACTCCCAGAATTTACTCAAACTCATATCCATTGAGTCAGTGATGCCATCCAACCATCTCATCCTCTGTTGTCCCCTTCTCCTCCCGCCTTCAATCTTTCCCAGCATCGGAGTATTTTCAAATGAGTCAGCTCTTCGCATCAGCTGGCCAAAGTATTGGAGTTTCAGCTTCAGCATCAGTCCTTTCAATGAATATTCAGGACTGATTTTCTTTAGGATGCATTGGTTGTATCTTCTTGCTGTCCAAAAAACTATCAAGAGTCTTTTCCAATACCACAGTTCAAAAGCATCAATTTTTCAGTGCTCAGCTTTCTTTATAGTCCAGTTCTCACATCCATACATGCTGCTGCTGCTGCTGCTAAGTCGCCTCAGTTGTGTCCAACTCTGTGCGACCCCATAGACGGCAGCCCACCAGGCTCCTCCGTCCCTGGGATTCCAGACAAGAACACTGGAGTGGGTTGTCATTTCCTTCTCCAGTGCAGGAAAGTGAAAAGTGAAAGTGAAGTCGCTCAGTCATGTCCGACTCTTCGCGACCCCATGGACTGCAGCCCACCAGGCTCCTCTGCCCATGGGATTTTCCAGGCAAGAGTACTGGAGTGGGTTGCCTAGATGGACTTTTGCTGGCAAAGTAATGACCCTGCTTTTTAATATGTTGTCTAGTTTGGTCATAACTTTTCTTCCAAGGAGCAAGTGTCTTTTAATTTCATGACCACAGTTACCATCTGCAGTGATTTTGGAGCCCCCCAAAATAGAGTCTGTCACTGTTTCTGTTGTTTCCCCATCTATTTGCCATGAAGTGATGGGACCAGATGCCATGATCTTAGTTTTCTGAATCTTAGTTTCATGATCTTAGTTTTCTTTCCACTGTATTAGTTAATAAATGATCAAGGTCTTTTCCATTGATCCATGATACTTGCTGTATCATACAGTGTATGCAGTCTTCCCAGGTGTGCAGTGCTGAAGAATCTACCTGCCAATGCGGGAGACACAGCTTTGATTCCTGGGTCAGGAAGATCCCCTGGAGAAGGAAATGTCTACTCACTCTAGTATTGTTGCCTTGTGAATCCCATGGACAGAGGAGCCTGGTGGGCTACAGCTCATGGGGTCACAAAGAGTTGGTTATGACTGAGTGACTGAGCACACACACACACACACACACACACACATAGTGTACACACAGTGACTGCTCCTTTACTATTTTTTTCCATTCACTGGTCTCATCGCAGTATTTTCATTATTTAAGCTTTATAACATTTATCCAGATGAAATTGTGAACTATTTTGATAAATTTTTTGATAATTGTGTTAGATTTTTTAAATTCAAATTTATTTAATTGGAGGCTAATTACTTTACAATATTGTATTGGTTTTGCCATACATCAACATGAATCCACCATGGGTGTACACGTGTAGATTTTTAAAATTTGTTTTGTAATAAACCTACCCTTTAATTTACGGACTGCAGATGTAAAAGATGCAAAACCTTTTTATATACAAGTTTATGTATTTATTTGTCAACATATTCTCCCATATTATTATCCACCTTATTTATCTAAATGAGTATGTGGATATCTATATGCATTTATTTGAAAACATATGCTAACCTGTATTTAGATATTTATATAATCAGATGACATTTGTCAAGGCTAAAATTCTAGCTAAATATCTTCATTGAAGAAAACGAATATGAGAAAAAATTACAAACTTACTCTTCTGCTTATGCCATACACATTAAACTGTTTATTTAATTTAGGAGTTTATACTTCAACTGAGTCAACTGGTGATAACTAATAAATTAAATTTACACTTGAATTTCAAAAACATATTTGACTTTCACTAATCTTGCAGTTTCAGTAGCCTAGGAGCTTAAAAACCTTGTATTAAAAAAAAAGTAAGTCTAAATTCTGGCCTCTGACTAAAGCTAGCTGCATGACCTTGCCATAAAAAGTAAACTTAAAGTTATGTAACATCTCCAAGCCCAGTTGTCTAACCATAAAATGGAGATAATAATAGTGCCTGTGTCTGAGAGTTGCTGTAAGGATTAAACAAAATGTTGTACATAATAAAATGATCCCAGTGCCTGGTTTATGATAAACTCGCCCCAAATGTTAGCAATTATTCCAATCTGGAATAAGCAAACACCAAAATTTCAATGTAAGTTATACACTTTCTCCTAAATAATGAGCTTTAATGAAATTTAAACAGAAGAAAACAGTTCAACATCTTTTAATAACTGTCAAATTCTCTGTCATTTTCTCTGTGCTTCATCTTAGGCCTTTGTCTAATTCTTCCTGTATCTTCTTTACTTTTTTTCTGAAACTCGGACTCTTGTCCTCTTCTGGTCTTGTATTTATATTTTACCCAACCGTATTCTGTCCACCTGGTAAGCAGAGGTATGAGGCACCATGAAGCTGGTTGAAGCCTTGGTGACATCAACCTCAGGAATACTATTGCCATGCTGACTTCTTCTTTATTCCAGCATTTTTTAAAAAATAAAATACCATAGCATCAATTCACTTGAGCTTGTGCCTTTAGTGTCTACTGAATTTTAGGTCTACTGGATTTATAGGCTAATGACTATAGGAAAAATAATTTATTAATTTTTTTTAATGGAGAGAATACCACATACCAGGCATGTGATTCATGAAATAACATATTTATGAAACAAAGTTCCATTTATAATCCTGTTAGAAAGTAATGCATGTGCTTTTGTTAATCCCATGTCTTTACAATGATCATGAATGGAACATACTGAGTTCTTGTTTATTAATGTAATGCCAATTTAATTCCTACATAGAAAAGAAATTAAAACATGTTATTTTTTTCTGATTGACATTACAAAACTTTAGTTCAGAAAATGATTTTAGCATACATTATCAACACTAAGAGAATTCTTGAAGTGAATGTGTAAACATAAAATGATGTGGAGAGATTTCTCCTGATTTTTTTCCCTGCCACTGAAGATAGCAGACTGCTTTTCTTTTCACATACATTACACAATTTCATTTTAGATGCTAGTCAGTAAAGTTTCAACTTGATTATTTCTTCAAAGTGATGTTTAAAATATTTCATGATTGCAAAATTAAAAAAAAACACTAAAAATTAATTTCTTAATTTACATGTCTGACTTTTCAATTCCTTAAATCAAATTGGTCAAAATGTCATCATTTTCTATAAATTGACAGAAACATTTAAGTGCCATAAAACTCATATTTTGTAACCACTTTCTCATTGAGCAATGGTTCTTAAGTGATGACATCCATTGTCAAAGGCATCTTCCAAAAAATACAGCAGTTTAAGAAAAAGAAATGAGACTATCTTTTTAAGTAATATAACCCTTATGCAGTTTTCTCTTTTTTAAAAACTTGACCCTTTTTATTTCCTGCAGGTTTTAAGTAAAGACCTCCAATTTAAAACCTATTATTCTGTAAAAGCTGCTTCTCCCCCTCCCTCAACTATAACCTTGCTGCAATCTCTGCCCTGTGATTTCCTGGCTTTTTCACTTTGCTTAGCACTGAGCTATACTTCTGATATAACCAGAATAGGTGTTTGTGTGTGTGTGTGTGTGTGTGTGTGTGTGTGTGATATTCACACAATACTTAGAGCAGACAAGTAATTTAAAACATCTGAAATAATCAGCCTATTTTTGCTTTTACACTGTCACAATCCAAGGTATTATTCCTGACTCTTTTTTTTTTAACAAAACTGTATAGATTTTCATGAAGCTAAATATTAAATGAGATTATCTCAGAAATAATTATTAATGAATTATTATTTCATAACCACATGATGCTCTGTTGCTGTTGTTCAGTCTTTCAGTCATGTCTGACTCTTTACTACCCCATGAGCTGCAGCACGCCAGGCTTCCCTGTCCTTCACCATCTCCTGGAGCTTCCTCAAACTCATGTCCATTGAGTCGGTGATACCATCCAACCATCTCATGCTCTGTCATCCCCTTCTCCTTCTGCTTTCAGTCTTTCCCAACATCAGGGTCTTTTCTTTTTCTTTTTTTTAATTTTAATTTNTGACATTCCAGGTTCCTATGCAATATTGCTCTTTACAGCATCAGACCTTGCTTCTGTCACCAGTCACATACACAGTTGGGTTTTGTTTTTGCTTTGGCTCCATCCTTTCATTCTTTCTGGAGTTATTTCTCCATTCATCTTCCGTAGCATATTGGGTACCTAATGACCTGGGGAATTCCTCTTTTGGTATCTTATTATTTTGCCTTTTCATACTGTTCATGGGGTTCTCAAGGCAAGAATACTGAAGTGGCTTGCATTCCCTTCACCAGTGGACCACATTCTGTCAGACCTCTCCACCATGACCTGCCCATCTTGGGTTGCCCCACAGGCATGGCTTGGTTTCACTGAGTTAGACAAGGCTGTGGCCCTAGTGTGATTAGATTGACTAGTTTTCTGTGAGTATGGTTTCAGTGTGTCTGCCCTCTGATGCCCTCTTGCAACACCTACCATCTTACTTGGGTTTCTCTTACCTTGGGTGTCGGGTATTTCTTCACGGCTGCTCCAGCAAACCACAGCCATTGCTCCTTACCTTGGACGAGGGGTGTCTCCTTACCGCCGCTGTTCCTGACCTTTATCGTATTGCTATTACAATTAGGGAGGTCATTTCTTTCATTTAAGAGGTTTGAATAAAATTCTTAATTTTCTAGCATGCTTAAATGGAAACAACTGTGGCATCCTTAAAGAATTTCTGTGTGAGTTGATTCCGTTCAAGTCGGTTGAGTTGTACTTCTCAAAAATACTCATCAGTTCAGTTCAGTTCAGTTCAATTGCTCAGTCGTGTCTGACTCTTTGCGACCCCATGAATCGCAGCACACCAGGCCTCCCCGTCCATCACCATCTCCCGGAGTTCACTCAGACTCATGTTCATCGAGTCCATGATGCCATCCAGCCATCTCACCCTCTGTCGTCCCCTTTTCCTCCTGCCCCCAATCCCTCCCACCATCAGAGTCTTTTCCAATGAGTCAGCTCTTCTCATGAGGTGGCCAAAGTACTGGTGTTTCAGCTTTAGCATCATTCCTTCCAAAGAAATCCCAGGGCTGATCTCCTTCAGAATGGACTGGTTGGATCTCCTTGCAGTCCAAGGGACTCTCAAGAGTCTTTTCCAACACCACAGTTCAAAAGCATCAATTCTTCGGGGCTCAGCCTTCTTCACAGTCCAACTCTCACATCCATACATGACCACAGGAAAAACCATAGCCTTGACTAGACGGACCTTAGTCATCAGGGAACTTCTAATTTTCATTGTGTGCTGATAAATCTGTGCTGGCCATTGATCTCTCCTTGTTTCCATAACTTCCTTTCTTGTTAAAATTGCTAGATGGAATCTAGTGACTAGAAGACACAGATATCAAAGCAATTACACCAAGGGAGTCATGATATAAACCAGACTCAGGGTTTCTTTTAAGATTTTTTTTTCATTGCCTGACACATGCACTTTTTAAAATTAAACTTTTTATTTTGTATTGGAGTATAGCTGATTAACAACGCAGTCATAGTTTTAGGTGGATAGTTTTAGTTCAGCCATACTTATAGATGTATTCATTCTTCTCCAAACTCCCCTTCCATCCAGGCTGCCACAAAACAATGAGCAGAGTTTCCTTTGCTATATACACAATAGGTCCTTGTTGGTTATGAATATTTCTTTTCTTGATGTGGACCATTTTTAAAGTCTTTATTGAGTTTGTTACAATATTGCTTCTCTTTTATGTTTTGGGTTATTTTGGCTCCGAGGTGTGTGGGATCCTTAGCTCCCTGACCAGGAATTGAAAGTGCACCCCCTCCACTGGAAAGAGAATTCTTATCCCATGGACCACCAGGGAAGTTTCCCGACTCAATTTTAACCAATTAAATTTCTACTCTCTTTTCACTCATTTTTCTATATTCCAGATAATAAACTAGGAAAAGAGTCTTTCCAGGAAAGAGAGTTTTGAAGTACCCTCCAAACTCTTGGTGTCAAGGATTAGGAACAGTGAATTAAATTACTTAGATCTCATGTCTAGGTTTTCCCCCAAATAAAAATCATGGAGGGCCCCCTAAACCAGATGCTGAAATATATTCACCTGTTGAAGCTCAGAATTGTCTTTAACAGGATCTGGAAAACAGCCACATGTCCCTTTACCTATATTACGTGGTATTAACATCCCCCAGAGCAAATTCACCTTAGTGTTTTAATTTAGATCATGTAACATTGTGCATGAATATTACTTCTTATGAATTAGTAATTAAAATTTTCTTCTAAAATGTATACTATTGTGACTTTAATATTCTTCTTTCTGAAGAGAGAAAAATGCAAATCAGATGAGGAGCAGTTACAGTGCAACATTCAGTTCCTGGCTGGCAGAGGATTGAAGAGGGAAATGAAAAAAAGGTAGCAAGACTTCTAGCCCTTAGATTTAATTAAAAGCTGCTCTTTTTGTTTGCCTTTTTGGCGTGGCTGCAGATTAATATATATTTTTTCATTTTTGTATAAAATTAAAAATGTCCATTGTTGCTTTTTAGTAGATCGAAAAAATTTTAAAAATTGGTTTTTGAAATAATCCTTCAAACCAATAACCAATCATTTTGAAAAAAGAACCAAAGGGTAAAACAAACCTAAAGCAACTTGAGCTAAAAATTCCTAAAAAGTTTTCATTTGACTTCTCCTAATTATTGAGAATATCTCTAGTGAGTTACTCTTAGCTTTTTACAAAAAATCAATTTATTTCCTAGTAGGAAAGGTCTGGATTGTCTCGGTGTAGCATTTTCTTATTCACACTTATAGTTAAAATGCCAGTTTTCTTAATCTTGTTTTCATGACCACCTATTTCCATCTAAAATGAAGCTCATTGTACTTTGATTCAGTCAATTATTGTGTTTGTTGTGGTAGTTGTTGAACTCCTTCCTGTTGGCGCAAGTTTGATCCCTGGTCAGGGAACTAGATCTTTCTTGCTGCAACTAAGATCCCACACACTGCAACTAAGACCTGGAACAGTCAAATAAAGAAAAAGCAAGCAAATAAAAAACAAATAAGGACATTGAAGCTCAGACCTCACAGACAGAGAGAGCTGAACTGGTAAAAGATCCAAATTTTCATACCTTCTAATCTCTTGTTAAAACATCACAAAGGGGCTAATTTGACCATCGTCTGTGGATGCAGACTTAACTTTCTATTATCTGTAGAAATTCTAAATTGGAAGTTAAACAACACATGGATGTAAAGTTTCTGTTTCTAAGTATAGATTTTTATTATTAATCAGGTATGGTGAGACCAACAGTTCCAGAGATGACGGGCACTGAAAAGATCATTTGTTGCAGTTTCTCCAAAGAGAGAGCACAGCACAGCACACAAGGCCACATAAGGACGCACCAGGGTTGAGCAGGAGGCTGAGGAAGCAAGAGGAAAGCTTGGGCAAGAGCCTTTACTGTGGTCTCCAGGGGAAAAAATGAGCAAGGCAGGGTAAGAAGGCTTAAGATTGGCTATTTGGAATACTTTCACCATCCCTGGGTGTAGGGACTCTTTTGAATTGTCTGATACCTGGCCCTGAGATGATTAAGATAGAGGAAATATTGATCTGCAATGAAAAAGCCTGGCAGAGGAGGTGTGTATGTCGGGGGGTCGGGTGGGGAGGTGGGATTGGTTGGTTCGTATATGTAAGTTGTGCTTATAGGAGGTTCATTTGCTTTTGAAAGTAATTAACTGGCCCTGGGAAGGGCAGTCTTCCCCTAGTTAGCAAGGACCCAGATGCCAGAGAATCAAGAATACAGAAAATATAGTTAACACAATCTTTCTATCAAGAAACGTACATTTTGTTCTTTTGGGAGATGGGGGTGTGCTTTAAGATAGACAGTTCTGAATATCAAGACTACAACTGCCTATGATGAGGTTCTTAGTTTGGTTTGTTTTTGCTTAAGCCAGAGCATCATTATATAATCTTGTCTCTCTTTATTCAAGATGCTAAATATTCCTGGAGCTGTATATCATTTGAACTTTGGTAATAACTTGAGCTCTCCAAATAAAACTGATAATATAAACCTCCAAAATACATATATTTCTATGACTAGTAATTACATCCCCACACTTAGAAGGATGGGTTTGTTAATCTAGTTTAGGAAAAATAACATACTGAGTGGGAAAAAACCTTTAAGTAGACTACATATTACAACAGGTTATACTTAAGAAGTACACCAATAAGTTCATATTTTGAAATTTGGAAAAATTTTTGTTATCAAAACAGTTCCAGGACTCCCCTGGCAATCCAATGGTTAAGACTTCATCTTCCAATGCAGGGGATACAGACCTGATCCTTGGTCAGAGAGCTAAGATCCCAACATGATGGGTGGCTACAAAACTGAAACATTAAAACAGAATCAACATTGTAATTCAATAAAGACTTTAAAGGTGGTCCACGTTAAAAAAAAAAAAAAACTATCTTAAACAAACAACTAACAGTTCCAAGCAATGAATGGTAGGGCCTCAGTTAGCCACCTTTTTCCTATTTAACCCAAACATAGTTAAACTTGAATTCCGGGGCCCCAGAATTTAACTAGCTAAAAT
Source organism: Neotragus moschatus (assembly GCA_006410615.1). Classification (NCBI taxonomy): domain Eukaryota; kingdom Metazoa; phylum Chordata; class Mammalia; order Artiodactyla; family Bovidae; genus Neotragus; species Neotragus moschatus. The sequence continues at coordinate 2,481,517 of SJYA01000487.1, forward strand.
TTTGAGAGGAGGAATATTTGTTGTATGGGAGAAGAGAAAGATGGATGTATTTGTGGGAAGCATCCTTATCTATGAAACAAACATCATTAGGTTTTATACTGACTCTAGTAATACTTCTCTTACAAACTCCAGCGCAACCTAATCCAACCTAATGTAAGTAAAAACACATATATAGTTCTCTTCCATTCTCAGTTATCCAGTCCCCCTTGCTACTTCTTACACCCAGAAATGTACCCATTCAATTGCACCTGCTTTAAAAGCATTATTTCTCCTTTCCTTCTGAATTAACCTTCATTCATCAACCATCACGTGCTCAGTCGTGTCTGACTCTGTGATCCCATGGACTGTAGCCCGCCAGCCTCCTCTGGCCATGGGATTTTTCAGGCAAGCATATTGGAATGGGATGCTATTTCCTCTTCCAGGGGATCTTCCTGACCCAGGGATCAAACTCTCATCTTCTGCATCTCCAGCACTGTAGGCGATTCTTTACCACTTGAGCATAGGGAAGTTCAATCAACATTGCAATGGAGCATAGTTAGGTATTAGGGGAAAAGCAACCTTCTCAAACTAAACCACACAAAAATATAACATCTTACTAATCTCTTTACCCTTCCAAAGTATCTGAGTTTAAGAAGCGGATACTTGTGTCCTAAATAAAACTTCAGTGGAGGGAAGAGGTGAAGTGTTTATCTTCAACAATGGAATATGTAAGGTATATGTGTCATTATATAACTCTTGACAGGGAACTATCAGGTAAGCATGTAACAACTTACTAATAACACACCCTCCCCTGAGGCTCCTTTGCATACTAATTGTTAAAGGCTCTGAGAAATTCTATAGTGTGAAAACCAGTTTAACCATGATCAGGTCAGCTTCCTAATACTAGTTCTATTTTCCACAGTGTCTTCTCTTTTTCTAAGTCTAAATAAGCATATTTTCTGAGAGAGCCTAACTTTTCCATAATAGTTTCCATGGTGCATGTGTGCTAATTTGCTTCAGTTGTGTCTGACTCTTTGCAACCCAATGCACTCTATCCCGCCAGGCTCCTCTGTCCATGGGATTCTCCAGGCAAGAATACTGGAATGAGTTGATGTTTTCTTCTCCAGAGGAACTTCCCAACCCAGGGATAGAAACTGGGTCTCCCACATTGCAGGCAGATTGTTTACAATCTGAGCCACCAGGGACGTTTCCATGGTAGAGACAAAGGATTTTCAAGGAGGGGCTTAGAGCAGGGGGATAGCCGCTGTTTTTAAAGGATGGTTATGGTAAAAGGAATACCTTAGAGCTGTGGGAATAATAAACTTAATGTGTCTTAACAATTATGTAATATGAGGACTACGTTAACCAGGGGCAGCCTGTATACAGGGAGAAGGAGAAGACAACTCAGCGTGGAAACTGAAGTACAGATTGGGTTGTTTAGGTAGCAACACAACATCAAATCCATCTTCCAAATTTGCTAGAGATAATCCATAGGCAGCTGAGGTACCCAAACATTCTCAGCGGCTCTCTGGAGTCATTAGTCTGAAATTCAGCGACGAAGAAACTCTTTATTTGGCAGGGAGGGGATCTTATTTCCCTACCAGGCTAAACTCACATCCCCTGCATTGGAAACATGGATTCTTAATCACTGGACCACTAGGGAAGTCACCAGCACTGAAGAAATTCTGCTTAGAAAGACTCCTATGACAACGTTCTGTTTTTATCCTTCACCATGAGGGTACTAGTCATTTGCAGCTTGTTATTGTTAACTAGATGGCCTCATCTAGTTTTTTCTCTCAAAAAGGTAGGCTTGGAAACTAGTTTACAGATCATTTATGTGTGGGCTACCATTTGTTACAGAGATGAGAAAGTCATTGAAAAAAGTCATGCGTTTTTGTAATTTTCATTTTCTTATTTCATATGAGGTCAAGTAGTTAAAAAGTTAATAAAATAGTGTAAAGAGTGAGAGAGCTCTTGGCTTACGCTGGCTCCTTAAAATGAAAAAACATTGTATACAAGTTCATCCAATGACTCATTAACCTGACAGTTATTAGTTCTCCTCTGTTCTCAATAGTTACTTACACTTTTCCTTTACCTACATCCTTATAAACTTCCTGTGATGAAGACACAAAGAACAAATACAACAACAACAGCAAAACCCACAATAAAACCAAGGGGGAAAAAACACCTTTGCATTCTGAAACATAAGAATTCTACCTAATTTAAAATTTCTGCCAATAATTTCACCAGAAGAATGTGCCAAGTAAGTGAATATTTTTAGTTCCATGAGCTAAACAGCAGATACAGATCTGTGATTGGAGCTAAACAATCTGTTAGCTAAATATTTTAAAATCCTGAATACCGTTTCCTCCTAATACACAGCATTAAATCCTTTTCTGAGCTAAGATTAATTTTATCAGTAAATTCTGTTTTTTTTTTTCCCCCTTCTGGTGGATAGTTCACAAGTTTGTTGAAAAGGATGCTAACCTTTTCAACTAGCCAATGGATACTGTGGTGGGTAATTCCTGTTTCTATAGACATTCAGTTGACAGCTAGTTTACAATAGCCTGTTGTTTTGACCTGAGTCTTGAATTTTATCATCTGTATCATGGTTCTTGTCAAAGAATTGCATTTTGAAAGGAAGCCATTTATAACTCCAAAACAATATTAATTCTTTCTCCTCATCATTGTCATTCTCTATCTGCTGAGAAAAGATCTGAGAGATGCTTCCTTAATTTGGCATGGTATCATTCTAAAATCTTAAATAATGTTGTCATACAAATTGATATTGTATTCTATTGAGTAACTCAATACTTCTGTTTGTATTTGTTTGACAAAATGAGTCATTGATTAAATACTGTGATTCAGTTATTTCTGAAAAATAATAAAACTGACTTTCTTCTCTAGGTTTGTTTAATAAGAATCATTTAAATTGCAAAAGAGTTACCCTCAAGAGACTCCTGCCAGTTCTTTCTATTTTAATGAGAGCATGAAATAATATTAAAGAAAACTAGGACAAATTGTGGGAAATTTTCTACCAAATCATAAAATTATCAAATGCTATCTTAGTCTGCTTGGTCTGCTATAACAAAATGTAATAGACTGGGTATTTTATAAACAATAGAAATGTGTTTCTCACAGTTCTGGTTACTAGGAAGTCCAAGAACAAGGCACAAGCAGATGCAGTGTCTGGTGCCTGCTTCCTGGTTCATGATGGGAGAAGGTGAAGGAACTCTGGAGTCTATTATAAGGGCACTAACCCTTACATAAGAGCTCCACCTTTATGACCTAATCACTTTTCAAAATTGCCATCTTCAAATACCATCACACTGAGGATTAGGTTTCAACATATGAATTCTGGGGGGAGTAGGGACACAAACTTCCAGTCCATAGTAAATACAAAATAAGACATTATGTAAATTGTATTGTCAATCAATCTTTTCTTCAAAGCTATCTACAGACTTTCAATTCATTTAAAATTACTTTTTAAGCTCTCAGTCATGGAGACAAAGGTATATTTTACTGGGATCTTTGGCCTCAAGAAGTTTGTAATTTGATGTTTTGTTTTACTGAGTGGTATGTGTGTGTGTGTGTGTGTGTGTGTGTGTGTGTGTAGCTCCACAGATTCCTACTTTGAAGTTGATTCTATTGTCTATTATGGCCTGGTGGCTGGATCTGAGTTTTGTGATTTGTAGTACAGATCTGTGGTCTTAGGGTTGGATACCATGCTTTAATATGGGTGTTCCTGTTCACCTTCTGTACCATGCATTCATTTCATACTCAGTTCATATAAAACACTGTAAATGCAACTATTTTTAGACTCACTCTTTTTTGTATTTGTGCCTCTCAGATTCAACATGTGCTTAAAACTGCCTTGTCCAAAGAACACAAGTGGCTGAGGTTAAGAATTCAGGTGGCAGAAATAAACCCACATACTTATGGTCAATCTATGACAAAGAAGTTAAGAATAAACAATGGAGAAAGACAGTCTCTTCAATAAGTGGTACTGCGAAAACTGGATAGCCACATATAAAAGAATGAAATTGAAAGATTTTCTCACACCATAAACAGAAATGAACTCAAAATGGATTAAAGACCTAATGTAATACTGAGGAGTACTATAAAACTCCTAGAAGAAAATATAGGCCGAACACTCTGATGTATATCACAGTAATATCTTTTTGGATCCATCTCCTAGACTAATGGGGCTACCCTGGTGGTTCAGTGATAAAGAATCAGCCTGCCAATGCAGCAGATGTGAGTTTGACCCCTAGGTCAGGAAGATTCCCTGGAGAAAGAAATGGCAACTCATTTCAGTATTCTTGTCTGGAAAATCCCATGGACAGAGGGGCCTGGAGGACTACTGTCCGTGAGGTCCAAAAAAATCAGATATGACTTAGTGACTAAACAACAGCAACAACCACCTAGACTAATGGAAATAAAAACAAAAATAAACATGCTGGACCTAATTAAACTTAAAAGCTTTCACACAGGAAAGGAAACTGTAAACAAAACAAAAAGACAACCTATATAATGGAAGAAAATATTTGTGGATGATGCGATAGATAAGGAATTAATATCTAAATAATACAAACAGCTTATACAGCTTAATATTAAAAAAAAAAAAAAGAAAACCCCAACCACTCAATCAAGAAAGAAGCAGAAGATCAAAACAGACATTTCTCCAAAGATGGGCAAAAGGCCCATGAAAAGATGCTCAACACTGCTAATTATTAGAGAAATGCGAATCAATACTACCTTACAACAGTCACAGTGGCCACCATCAAGAAGTTTACGAATAATAGCCTTGGAGAGGGTGTAGAGAAAAAGTACTCCTTCTACAATGTATGCGGGGATGTAAGTTGATACACGGAGAACAGTATGGAAGTTTCTTTAAAAATTGAAAATAGAGCTATTGCATGACCCTGCAAGCCCACTCCTGGGTGTATATCCAGAGACCCTAATTTGAAAGATACATGCACCACAATGTTCACGGCAGCACTATTTATAATAGCCAGGCCACGAAAGCAGCCTAAGTGCCCACTGACACTGAATGGATGAAATAAGGTGTGGTACGTATACACAACAGAATATTAGCCATGAAAAGAATAAAATAATGCCATTTGCAGTAACATGGATGGATTTACAGATTATCTTACTAACTGAAGTAAGCTAGACAAAGACAAAGCTAGACTTCAATGTGGAATCTGAAAAAAATAAAATGATACAAATGAACTTATATACAAAAAAGAAATAGATCCACAGACAGGAAACAAAATTATGGTTACCAAAAGGGAAAGGAGACGAGGGATAAATTAGGAGTTTGGGATTAATGGGGCTTCCCCGATGGCTCAGACAGAAAGAATCCACCTGTAACGCAGGAGATTTGGGTTCAGTCTCTAGGTTGGCAAGATCCTCTGGGAAAGGAATGGCAACCCACTCCAAAATTCTTCCCTAGAGAATTCCATGGACAGAGGAAACTGGTAGGATACAGTCCCTGGCATCACAAAGAGTCAGATATGACTGAGCAACTAACATGTTCAGAATTAACATATACACACTGCTGCTGCTGCTGCTGCTGCTTAGTCGCTTCAGTCGTGTCCAACTCTATGCGACCCCATAGACGGCAGCCAACCAGGCTCTGCCGTCCCTGGGATTCTCCATGCAAGAACACTGGAATGGGTTGCCATTTCCTTCTCCAATGCAGGACAGTGGAAAGTGAAAGTGAAGTTGCTCAGTCGTGTCCGACTCTTTGCAACCCCTCAGACTGTAGCCTACAAGGCTCCTCAGTCCATGGGATTTTCCAGGCAAGAGTACTGGAGTAGGTTGCCATTGCCTTCTCCAACATATACACACTACTATATATATAATATATAACCAGCCAGGATTTACTGTATAGCACGAGTTAGTTCGGTTCAGTTCAGTTCAGTCATTCAGTCGTGTCTGATTCTTTTTGACACCATGGACTGCAGCACGCCAGGCTTCTGTGTCCATCACCAACTCCTGGAGTCAGGAGTCCATTGAGTCAGTGATGCCATCCAACCATCTCATCCTCTGTCCTCCCCTTCTCCTCCCACCTTCGATCTTTCCCAGCATCAGGGTCTTTTCAAATGAGTCAGTTCTTCGCATCATGTGGCCAAAATATTGGCGTTTCAGCTTCAACATCAGTCCTTCCGATGAATATTCAGGACTGATTTTCCTTTAGGATGGACTGGTTGGATCTCCTTGCAGTCCAATGGACTCTCAAGAGTCTTTTTCAACACCACAGTTTAAAAGCATCAATTCTTCAGTGCTCAGCTTTCTTTATGACTATTGGAAAAAGCATAGCTTTGACTAGATGGACCTTTGTTGGCAAAGTAATGTCTCTGCTTTTTAATATGCTATCTAGGTTGGTCATAAATTTTCTTCCAAGGAGTAAGCATCTTTTTATTTCATGGCTGCAGTCACCAACTGCAGTGATTTTGGAGCCCCTCAAAATAGTCTGTCATGGTTTCCACTGTTTCCCCATCTATTTGCCAGGAAGTGATGGGATCAGATGCCATGATCTTAGTTTTCTGAATGTTGAGTTTTAAGCAAACTTTTTCACTCTCCTTTTTCACTTTTATCAGGAGGCTCTTTAGTTCTTCTTCACTTTCTGCCGTAAAGGTGGTGTCATCTGCATATATGAGGTTATTGATATTTCTTCCAGCAATCTTGATTCCAGCTTGTGCTTCATCCAGCCTAGCATTTCTCATGATGTACTTTGCATATAAGTTAAATAAGCAGGGTGACAATATACAGACTGGATGTACTCCTTTTCCTTTTTGGAACCAGTCTGTTGTTCCATGTCCAGTTCTAACTGTTGCTTCTTGACCTGCATACTGGTTGGGGTATAGGCTTGGATTACTGTGATAGTGAATGGTTTGCCTTAGAAACGAACAGAGATCATTCTGTCTTTTTTGAGACTGCATCCAAGTACTGCATTTTAGACTCTTCTGTTGACCATGATGGCTACTCCATTTCTTCTAAGGGGTTCCTGCCCACGGTAGTAGATATAATGGTCATCTGAGTTAAATTCCCCCATTCCAGTCCATCTCAGTTCACTGATTCCTGAAATGTCAATGTTCACTCTTTCCATCACCTGTTTGACCACTTCAATTTGCCTTGATTCATGGACCTAACGGTCCAGGGTCCTATGCAATATTGCTCTTTACAGCATCAGTCACGTCCACAACTGGGTGTTGTTTTTGCTTTGGCTCCGTCTCTTCATTCTTTCTGGAGTTATTTCTCCAGTAGCATATTGGGCACCCTCCAACCTGGGGAGTTCATCTTTCAGTGTCCTATCTTCTTACCTTTTCATACTATTGATGAGGTTCTCAAGGCAAGAATACTGAAGTGATTTGCCATTCCTTTCCCCAGTGGACCACATTTTGTTAGAACTTTCCACCATGACCCGTCCATCTTGGGTGGCCCTACACAGTATGGCTTATAGTTTCATTGAGTTAGACAAGGCTGGGTCCACGTGATCAGATTGCTTAGTTTTCTGTGACTGTGATTTTCAGTCTGTCTGTCCTCTGATGGATAAGGATAAGAGGTTTATGGAAGCTTCCTGATGGGGGAGACTTCCTGAGGGGGAAACTGGGTCTTGTTCTGATGGGTGGGACCATGCTCAGTAAATCTTTAATCCAATTTTCTGTTGATGGGTGGAGCTGTGTTCCCTCCCTGCTATTTCCCTGGGGCCAAACTGTGATGGAGGTAATGAAGGTAACGGTGACCTCCTTCAAAAGATCCCATGCATGTACTGCTACACTCAGTGCCCTCAATCCTGCAGCAGGCCACCACCGACCCACACCTCCTCTGGAGACTCCTGGACACTTCCAGGCATGTCTAAGTCAATCACTTGTAGGGTCACAGCTCCTTTATTCTGAGTCCTGGTGCACACAAGGTTCTCTTTGTGCCCACCAAGAGTCTATTTTCCAGTCCTGTGTAAGTTCTGGCAGCTCTATGGTGGGGTTAATGGTGACCTCTTCCAAGAGGTCTTATGCCATACCCATCTGCTGCACCCAGCCATACCCAAGTCTGCTGTACCCAGAGCCCCTGCCCCTGTGGCAGTCCACTGCTGACCTATACCTCCACGGGAGATGCTCAAACACAGTTCTGTCTCAGTCTCTGTGGGGTCCCTGGTTCCTGGTGTGCACAAGGTTTGTTTGAGCTCTCTGAGAGTCTCTGGCAGGGATGCAGTTTGATTCTAAATGCAAATTCGCCCCTCCTACCATCTTGTGGAGGCTCTTTGTCCCTGGATTTGGGGTATCTCCTCACAGCTGCTCCAACACGGCACAGCTGCTGCTCTTGCTGGGGCTTCTGAGCTATGCTCAATATTTTGTAATAACCTATAAGGAAAAAGATTCTAAAAAATCACATATATTAAATAATACTACAAAATTATATAATGTAATATATGTACACAACTCAATCACTTTGCTAAACCCTTGAAACTAATATAACATTGTAAGGAAGTGAAGTCGCTCAGTTGTGTCTGATTCTTTGCGACCCCATGGACTGTAGCCTACCAGGCTCCATCCATGAGATTTTTCAGGCAAGAATACTGGAGTGGGTTGCCATTTCCTTCTCCAGAGGATCTGCCCAACCCAGGGATTGAACCCGGGTCTCCCGCATTGCAGGCAGATGCTTTACTGTAAATCAACTGTAATACAATTAAAATTTAAAAAAAGAGGAATTCAGGCTCTGCAGTCAGTGTACATGGGCTCAAGCTCCAAACCATCAGCAGTCCAGGTGTGTACCTATGTAGGGCATTTAACCTCTGTGTCTAAGACTCCTCATATGCAAAATGTTAAGTAACAATATAGCAAAGCCCCCCTCCATTACACTCTAAGTTTCCTGAAATTGAAGCAAGTGAAATGCAAGGGGCCTTCTTTTATGAGATTAATGAAATGAGAGCAAGGGCTGGTGCAGGAAGATTTCCTGGGACAGGCAGGATGGGCCTCTTTCTTCCTTTGGGCTCATTACCACTCTCAGTCTCTGTGTGCCTGTCCTCTCACTGGCCCATGTGTAGAACACAATCAGAAGTGTATAGTTATTCTCCCAGGACTTGGGAGGCTGTTCACAGCTTGTTGAGTTAACAGCTTCTCAGAGGAACAGAAACATATTTTACCACCAGCCTTCAGGCCACCTTTTACACCTTTAAGCAGGATTGCATGAAATAGACTGAATAAGGGGTAACCAAGAGTAGATATATATACATTTTTTAATACTTCTTTCTCTTCTCAGTCTGTATTTTCAGGGAGAAATGAGAGGCTTTGGTGCTTTAATTATTATGTCTATTAGAATAATCTAGCTGTCTTCAATGCCAAACAGTTTTAAAACTTCTTTCTTTTCACCATATTTGGATTTATTCCTGATGTTATTTTTCTCAAAGATGTTATTTTTCTCAAGTCTGTAGCAGGAGGTCTGTACTAGAAGCATCCCAAAGTTAAACTAAATCCTTAAAATGCTAGTACCAATAATAACCAAATAATGTGAAAACTGTAATTTGCTTAAAACCTGTTGATACTTAACATATTCATCATTTCATTTGATATACCCATCAGTCCTCACAGATACTGATATGTTTTAGAGAAAAACTGAGTTTCAGAATATCCCATCAATATTTCCATTTTCACAAGTATAATTGGCCTCAAAGTCACATTCTTCTATTATAAACACTGTATGATGACCCAGTTCACAAATTTTAACTTTCCTTGTGTGAGGCTATATGAAGATATCCTATCACCTATTTCTAAAACAAACAAACAAAAAAAAAATTATTATTTATCTGCTTATCTGGTCTCAGAGCTTCCGATTTGAGTGACATCATCTCATGCTCAGATATTAATACGATGACTTTTCAAATGTGATTTTAGAAACACATTTATAGGCCACTTAAGATTTTGTTAGTTTTCTTTGGTTAGATGCAAGATTATATCTCGATGACTATAATGCTGCCAAACTATCCCTTAAGCCAAAGGAAGGGCAGAGAGTTGCTGTGACTACTTGGATATGATTCTGTCAAACCAGAACTTTTTTTGCCTTTTGCTTGATAGAAAACTGATACAGTTTCAGAATCATCAAAGATAATTAATCGAAAATCCTTTTTCTTTTGCAATGAAAATGAAATAGTTTCTTAGGAGACATTGTGAGGTTGTTCCCAGTTGGTCTGGAGCCTTCTCCCCACACCCTATTTCCTGCCTTTACAGCTCTGTGAAAAATTAGCACAAATGAAAGCACACAGAGACATCTGCCTCCTGTTCTCAGTTCCATAAGTGACACTTCTGTGGGATGCAGTTGTCCTGATATTGGTGGTAGGAAGGGGAATCCATTCTTCACTATTGAAAATAGCTTTTCATTTTCATTGAAAATGACGATTGTGCGTCACAGAAAAGTGGGAGCTTGGAATGAAGAATGTGTCAGTATAAATTTAGCTTTTGTCTTTCCTGCAATCTCAATTTGGATATTGTTTGCACGATGAACACTGTTCAACTTCAGGACCAAGGAGATTTTGCAAGGGGTGGGAGTCGGCACAGGTGCACTGGACAGTGAACAATCAGATACAATTCAATCAATGGCTGGTTTTGTCTGTCCTTGCAGGAGGGCTTTTTATTCTCTTCCTCACATGCCCCTATTTTTTGGGTCTTGCTGTGTGATAATAAGATCAAGGGACTGGACACCAAGATTCTGGCCTCGGTTCAACCTGATAAATATCACTCTAACTATATACTTTCTTGCCCTCTTGCTGTGGTTTTCAAAAGCACCATTTTCATTTTAGCAGTTAAATACATAGGAAACAAAGGTGTAATACATTTTGAGTTTAAAAGATTATTTTAAAATATTTAATATATATGTATACACACATATACACAAACTTGAATTATTGACATTTGTGCAGGAGTTCTGAATATTTAGGGACAAATTCTTAGACTTTGAAAGATAGATCAAGGTCAAACAATCATGAGAAAGCCACTGAGTTTATGGAAAGTTGAATATAGTTGAGATAATCTCAATATAGGTGTTCCAATATTCCAAGTTTCTTTGTACATTTTCAGTCTTTTATTAGAAAGATGAAAAATAATGGTAATACTGATTGTAGAGAATGACATGTTTTTGCATAAGTAAAATTAGAGGTGAAGATGGACATGTGATTGAATGATGGATTGATGGTTAGTGGTTACCAGCTATTAACCTTTACAAAACTTGGTGTCATAAAATTTGCAGACTTGTCACAGAGTTGAAAAAAAATGGGAATGTTATAGTTTTGGAACTTTATCACATCAGTGGCAACTCTAGAGACAAGGCTACTATTAAATATTTTAGCAATAGTATTTGTCTATATATTCTATAGTAAACATTGCAATATAATGCATGAAAATTGCTCTAAAAAGAGCAGATTTGGCCAATAACCATCAACTTTCAGGTTTCAACCAGAATCCCTTACAGTAAATACAATCTTCACTTCTTAAAAATGTCTAATTTTTATTGATAATGTCTTTATGTCTACTTTCAATATAGCATGCTATTTGTACATTGGAAATGGATACAAATGAATTATTGAAATAAAAATAATTATAGTTTCTTGAATAAGAATATTTCAGAGATTTAATAATGATTTTCATTTGGAGGGTTATTTCAATTTATGTGCATAATCAACAGTCTGCTAAGGTAGACAGGATGTTTAGTTTTTCAGTAGGAAGTCAACAGTTTAGGGAAGTTAAGTGACTAAGGTCTTAGGGTGAGTCAAAATCAGGACACAGTTGAGGATTCCACCAATGCCCTCTAGTCTCAGCTCCACCCATGAAAATGAACAAATGGAATTGACCCTTGAATAATGACTTTCTAGTTAACTTCAAATACAACAGGTCATTTAAAATTCATAGCTACTCAGTGAAAGAACTATTATCTTCATTTTGCAGATAAAGAAATACAAGTTTAGGAATCAACCTTTCAGTTTCCCTGGTTTGGACAGTGTTGACAGACAATGTTAAGAACAGTTTTTCAGGACTTCCCTGGTGGTCCAGTGGCTAAGACTTCGTGCTCCCAGTGCAGAAAGCCTGGGTTCAATCCTGGGTCAGAGAACTAGATCCCACATCCTGTAACTAAGACCCTGCACAGTCATGTAAATAAACAAGTATCTTTTTAAAAGAACAGGTTTTTTTTTGTGTGTGTGTGATTCCTAGATTCTGGAACAGCGTAGGGTATGAACTGTGGTGTTGGAGAAGACTCTTGAGAGTCCCTTGGACTGCAAGGAGATCCAACCAGTCCATTCTGAAGGAGATCAGCCCTGGGATTTCTTTGGAAGGACTGATGCTAAAGCTGAAACTCCAATGCTTTGGCCACCTCATGCAAAGAGTTGACTCACTGGAAAAGACTCTGATGCTGGGAGGGATTAGGGACAGGAGGAGAAGGGGACAACAGAGGATGAGATGGCTGGATGGCATCACGGACTCGATGGACATGAGTTTGAGTGAACTCTGGGAGTTGGTGATGGACAGGGAAGCCTGGCATGCTGCAGTTCATGGGGTTGCAAAGAGTCAGACAGGATTGAACAACTGAACTGAACTGAACTGATTAGAAGTTTACAACCTTTCCAAGAAGACTGCTTTCCCTTCTTTTCCTTTTTGTGATGTTCGGTTCAGTTCAGTTCAGTTCAGTCGCTCAGTCATGTCCGACTCTTTGCAACTCCATGAATCACAGCATGCTAGGACTCCTTGTCCATTACCAACTCCCTGAGTTTACCCAAACTCAGGTCCATTGAGTCAGTGATGCCATCCAGCCATCTCATCCTCTGTCATCCCCTTCTCCTCCTGCCCCAGTCCCTCCCAGCATCAGAGTCTTTTCCAATGAGTCAACTCTTATCATCAGGTGGCCAAAGTACTGGAGTTTCAGCTTCAGCATCAGTCCCTCCAATGAACACCCAGGACTGATCTACTTTAGGATGGACTGATTGGATCTCCTTGCAGTCCAAGGGACTCTTAAGAGTCTTCTCCAACACCACATTTCAAAAACATCAATTCTTCAATGCTCAGCTTTCTTCACAGTCCAATTCTCACATCCATACATGACCACTGAAAAAACCGTNACACCCAGGACTGATCTCCTTTAGGATGGACTGATTGGATCTCCTTGCAGTCCAAGGGACTCTCAAGAGTCTTCTCCAACATCACAGTTCAAAAACATCAATTCTTCTGTGCTCAGTTTTCTTCACAGTCCAACTCTCACATCCATACAGGACCACTAGAAAAACCATAGCCTTGACTAGATGGACCTTTGTTGGCCAAGTAATGTCTCTGCTTTTTAATATGCTGTATAGGTTGGTCATAACTTTCCTTCCAAGGAGTAAGCATCTTTTAATTAAAAGCATCTTTTAATTCCTTGTGATGGGAATACTACAAATGCTTTTTTTTGTCCAAGGTATGTAAAAATAAGGTTAAATTCCGGTCAGGTAATCTAATTTTCCTACCAAGGTGAAGACTATACAATTGCTAAGAAGATAATTGAAGCTGGAGTTTGGCACAGGATTTTTGTAGAGGGATGTAAGAACAGTACAGTAACAACATCAGAATATTTCTGAGAAGGTCCAGTAGTGTGAATGTAACTGCTATTAACAACGCAATAGAAGCTACACATGACTATGTTTGAAGATTTGGAAAGGAAGGGTATTTTCTCCTGAATTATTGACTTGGAGTCCTGTGCACACATATATAGATGGTAGCTAAATTTGTTTTGTTTCCACTTTGAATAACTTTAGAGTTAGTAGTTCCTAATTTCTTTGCATTAAAAAAAGAAATATCTGTTAAAGCTGATTCATTGGATTTATTTATTCCCTCCTCTTTTCCAGATGGCACTTGAGTAAATAAATAAGACCAAGAAAAATTGTACAATATAATTATGCAGACTCAAGGAATAACCTACCTTTGTTGCACAGTGAATCTTTGGCTTTGAGCTTCTTTACAGATGGGCCAAAAAGTGGCAAGTTCACTGGACTTTAATAGAAATATTTTCTAAAGCTTTACAGCAGGCACTCTCAGTGATCTCAGGGAAATAATATTCAAATGCACTTTTCAGGGATATAATCATATCCCTTATCCACCTAGTTATTTTTAATAAAATCAGAAGGCTTGCTGTTAAAATGCAACACAGCAAAAGCTAATCTGAGGACCTAAGCTAAACTGTCCACAGATCTGGTGGTCTTCTATAATCCAAGGACAGAACGGGAGTAATCAACTCAGGGGATATAGGTTAGCATGCCCCCCTGTCAATCTCATTAATACATCAATTTCAAATGTCTCAGACAAGTTTTTGTTACTAAGAAGCTAGACAGTAGGTGTGGAGGTGATACACTCTAACTGTTGTGAGCAGAGAGATACCACTAAGATTTGTAAAGAAAGAGCCAGGACACAAATCTCCTGGCTCCATGACAGCAGCTCTTGGGCAGAGAGGTGATCCAGCAGAATTAAGCCAGCTTACCCTGTGGCCTACAGCCACAGCCACAGTTATTACACCAGCTTTCCAAGTCACCAATCCTTGGCTCTAGCTTGCTTGTGTCTCTGGCATATCTACTTCACAGCTCCTCTGGCTTTTTGGCCCTTGCTGCCCTTCACAGCACAGTCTTTTGGATCACAGACTGAACCAAGAGCCAATTCCTATTTCTCCAATACCAACTCTCACTTGAACTTGGCTTATTCTATCTTGCCAAGATTTGTGAGAGCCAGGCAGGACAAAAGTCAGGCTGGGTGATGGTCTAATCTAATCTATCACATTGACCATGGATTTGAACTTGTGTGCTGTAGAAATAAACTGATTTTTTTTTGCACTGAGGGGCTCTCTTGAAAGGTGAGAAAGTCATTTTGGGAGAGCAGTGACTAGACAGTGCTGAGCACAGACGGCGGCAGGCCTGGCTGACTCTGTCTACACATGGCTGATCCAGATCACAAAGCCATGTCCACTATTCCAGAGCTCAGAGTTTTTTCTGACTAAGCCAAACCAGCCTTTTAGCCTTTTGCCCTTTGAAATTCACACTGTCATAAATCCACAGACTTTTAGTGCATCTTCATATAATCCGGACTAAAGGTATTAACATGTACAGATAGCCTGTGAATCAAATATGCACCACAGATGTGCACAGTTTTTTGTTTAACAGAACAAAACAAAGCAGAGCTTAAATTGACGATCAGTTTGGGAAAGTCATGATTTCATGTTTAAATCTGCATTCATAGGATTTCTTTAAACTGAGGTATGCCACATTGAGCCTCATATTCCCACATGACACAAGCAATTGAGGCTGGGTGGCATTGGGCCCTTTTAAATCAGACATACACGCTTTAGTTCCCCATCCCCACCACCTACTCTTTCCCTGATGTGGGATTCAAGAATCAGTTGCCATTTTTGACGCTGCCTTCAATATCACAGTCTTTCACTCACTTAGATCACCTTCCAAGTCTGAAACCATTGAAAGTGAGCCACTGGAAGTCATCCATCCTGCAAGTTTTACTGTGGAGGGTCTGAAGGGCCACATACGTGGTCCCAACCTTGGTAGTCAGAATTAGATTTGGCTGCCCAGCTTCACATTCAGGACTATTTATTTCTCTCCTGATATATCTTACTTTCCATGTATCTATAGATTCATGGTTTAAAAACAATTAAGTATAATAATGAATGCCATATATTAAATATCTACCTGCTACCTATATCAAATCAAATATACTCATATGCTCAGTTTTTTTCACTGGTAATTGGTATGTACGAAGTATCAGGAATCTTGATATGTGTATTGCTTTATGATGCCGTTCTTCAAATGGTATCTTTTCTTTTTAAAAAAATAGACATTAGAAATTTACTCCCAAATTACAACTCTTGAATAGTGATTTTGGCAGGGCAGTTGATAAAAGTCCACTGCCTATCTTGAACCTGGTTTTGATGAAATAAAGTCTTATCTATCAAGTTCATATCATTTGAAACAAATCAGACATTTCATGTAAACATGCAATTTCATTAAAAAGTTGGGAAAAGGAATTGCTTAATATCATTTACACAAAATATGCAGAGTGCTACATTTATGGATCACTATGCCAGTGTTCTAGGCTTACCTGATAGCTCAGTTGGTAAAGAATCTGCCTGCAATGCAGGAGACCTCAGTTCGATTCCTGGGTCGGAAAGATCCTCTGGAGAAGAGAAATGCTACTCGCTCCAGTATTCTGGCCTGGAGAATTCCATGGACTGAATAGTCCACGGGGCCCCAAAGAGTTGGGCATGACTGAGCAACTTTCACTTTCTTTCTTTCCTTTTTGACAGTATTGCTCCATTGTCTATTTGTCTATGATGCTGTGCTTAGTTACTCAGTCATGTCCAGCTTTCTGGGACCCCATGGACTGTAGCCTGCCGGGCCATTCTGTCCATGGGATTCTCCAGACAAGAATACTGGAGTGGGCTGCCATGCCCTCCTCCAGGGGATCTTCCCAACCCATGGATCGAACCCAGGTCTCCTGCATTACAGGCAGATTTTTTACCAGCTGAACCACCAGGGAAGCCCTATTTGTCTATGCTGACCTGAATAGTAACCTTGAAGTTGTATTATGCAAAAGAAAAAGAAAGAAAGAAAGTGAAGTCTCTCAGTCATGTCCGACTCTTTGTGACCCCACGGACTGTAGCCTATCAGGGTCCTCCATCCATGGGATTTTCCAGGCGAGAGTGCTGGAATGGATTGCCATTTCCTTCTCCAAGGGATCTTCCTGACCCAGGAATCGAACCCAGGACTCTTGCATTACAGGCAGACACTTTACTGTCTGAGCTACCAAGGAAGCTTATGCAAAGATATGCCTAAAGGGAAGAATCATACAATTCACGATGAGTTGGGGCTAGGCATTGAAATGAGATTTTCAAGAGATGCACGAAACTGGGGACAGGAACTTGCGGGCCTAAGCAGAGGAAGACTGTGGACTTGGGGACCTAGAATGACCCTTGATCAAGCTTTTCTTCCCCTCCCTCATTTCTCCTTTTCATTCTCTTCTCTCTCTCATACAAACAGGAAACAAGAAATAAAGTGCAAACTCTTTCAAATATATAAGGAAGGAAGGCTCATTCATGAAACATACACCATCACCCATTTCTGTATTTTTCTCTCCTATTTTTGTTGTCAAGTAGAGGCAGTCCCCAGCGCCTCTCAAAATGGCCCCAAGCAAAAGAGAGAATATATTTTAAGGTCTCACTCATTATGCATTAACTTTTATATATTTTTCCTTTTTGGAAATAGTATTTTTAAATAGAATACTTAGGAAAGAAGAAGTGGTAAAGAAAATTATTATAGAAAAAAGTCTGCAAAAATATCTAAATTGTATATTATCTGCTGTTGAAATCTGAGTCCTACTGCAGACTTCCCAAAGCATATTGGCTTCGGGTTTCTGGGGGAAGGTGCTCTGGATCTCTTTTAAAAAGCACACATGCTGCTCCATGTGGTGTGGCAGCTGCTAAGGTAATGATGCATTTTTAGTGAAAAAAAAAATACCATAAATAAACATACAAAAAATCATACGAAACTCTCTCCAACTAAGCATGAAATTTGGCAGCAAGTTAGGAATCTAAAAAAAAAAAATTCATAACTGATAAGATAATGTACCAGTCCAGCCACTTCCAAATCTTATATCTACCTACATATTTATGCACATATTTATATAACACATAGCACCATTATATTTACCTTTCCAATATGCCCAAGAATTTAATCCATGATTTCCGATGTTAATATATTCCAAGGATGTGGAGGACTCAAGATTAAATGCCTCTGCCACTACCTAAAATGAGTTAGTAATAAATTAAGTAATTATACAATTAACAACATTCTTTTGCTTCACTAAATTGAAAGCCTTCACTTTTTTCTAAGTGATGACTACATGACACTAGTAGAAAATAAAGATATTTTTCTATTTTCTAGTAACAATTAGCTATTTCTAGGTACATGGTAAAAGGAAGTGGTTTGTATGTAGGGAAGAGTAAATCTCTGTGCTGATTCCTGTCTATCTGAAATTGCTTTACAAAAGTTGGTGATTCATTCACAAGGAGTTCAGGGTCATATTAACTGTTTATAACCTGAGAAAAGAAGAAAAATGAATTAACTCTTCAATATAAGTACTAAAAAGATTTTGCAAAAGATCAGATTCACAAAAAGTCATATCATACAGTATCTTCTGACATCTAGACTGAAAGGACCAACATACTAAATTTAATAGGTGGCACTCTCAAGGTGAAATGACTCCTTTAAATAATAAAGTGAATACATTCAAAACGTGTATAGCAATAGTTACTTTAACAGATGGAGAAGGAAATGGCAACCCACTCCATTGCCTGGAGAATCCCATGAAAGAGGAGCCTGTCAGGCCATGGTCCATGGGGTCGCAGAGAGTCAGATACCACTGAAGCGACTAAAGCCTGCACTTTAACAGAGTTGCAGGCAGTAGGGGAACAGGGTGGACTTCAAAACTGGACCACCTATGCAATGTCTAGGAGGGTTACTCAGAACTAAAACCAGAAATGATTTACTCCTGAATGTAGTTTGCCATCTCTGTGACACTGTTTTACTAAGTATGATGACAATTCACCAGCTTTGGGATGTTGCTTGGAATATAGGTCAAAAGAAAGGATGCAGGGATGGAGGGATGAATGGAAGAGGGGAAAGTAAGTAAACAGGAGAAACGGGTTGGAGGATTAAGGGTGAAAAAGAACAGCAAATTTTGTTTGGTTTCATCTCCATCACTTCTTCCTTCCTCCCACCCTCCCTCCCTCTCTCCCTTCCTTTCATATTGTGTTTACTTTGAATTACGTTTGGAGCTATACCATATTCTTTTCAAAGTTTCGAGCTTGTAAACTTTTGAATGTAATCTTATGTTTTATTTCTGATGCCTCCTGAAATATCTCATTCTAGACAATGCTGGCCTACAACAGTTAAGTCTTTTCAGCAAATCTGTTGTTCTGAAACTGAATGGCCCCTAAATCAGACTTACTGAATAGGGAGTCACACGATAGTAGATGTGTGAATTTACATACATGTACACACCTACAGCTTAAAGCTTTGTGCAAGTAGTTCTAAAAATGTTCTCTCTAACTTTGTAGATTTCTACTTTCTCATACTCATATTTGGCTGTGATTATGCTGGATTAATTAAAGTGAAATAAAACTATGTTTCATAGAATAAAGTGATACTTCCACTGGTGAGAGAAATAACTAACTACACACTAACACCAAAAATGTTTCTCTTTAGCTCTGGATTAACTAGTATGTCACAGTAACATAATTTTCATCTCATCAGTGTCATACAGAAAACCCCAACCAAAAACTTTTTATTATAACATGCTTAAATATAGATATCCTGGTTTCCTATTATTTTTCTTTTCTTGACTCCAAATTCATTTCTTAAATGTAAATATTATGGCATTTATTCTTTGAAAACCTCATAGTACTCAGATTTCACCTCCAAAGTATTTAATTAGTTTTAGGTGGGACCCAAACACTGGGACTTTTAAAAAGCTCCGATTTTTATATGTGTCTGGTATTGAAAACAACTGCCTTGGAATTTGATCATCAGTCTCAAAGGCAATTGCACTATGAGCTGAATTCAATGTTGAACGATGGCAAGTATGACTCAAGTCTTAAAGTTCATCTTTTCGACATTTCTCTATCCCTCCCCTGATTTTCACTTATAATCTATTTGTTGTGATTCAAACCTTAAACTTGAGAAGATCATTAATCATAGGTATAATTTAGTGACAGCAAGGTCATGTCCCACTAACTAGGTACACCTTGTTTGCCTCAAAATGCTAATCGTGTCTTTGCAACATTAATGAGGGACAATTGATATTGAGCCTAACAATCATGTATGATCTCGCTGCTATTTTATTGAAATAAAGAATTTTATTAGGTTATGGAAATATAAGGCAAGGTAAAATATGTAAATTATGCAAGTTCCACCATACTTATGAAAGCTTGGTCCTAAGAAAAGGGGTATTTTAACGATCTTCAAGATTTTCTGGAAAAGAGATTACAATGATAGAAGTTGCTGCCTTGTGTCTTTTCTGCAACAAGATATCTCATTTTCAGAGAGCATCTAATACTTCAGTTTCCTCTGCTTTCAGCTGCAAGACTGTCAGAGAAGGGGATTCTTATTTTTCTTCTGCTGCTATTTCCATTCACTCACATTCATTTGACATTGCCTATTTTAAAAGAAAAGGCCTCAAATTCTCAGATATATGTGTAGTAAATTTGTGTTTAATGTCATTGTGTTTAAAGATGGTTTCTCTGAATCATCATTAGAATAAGTTACAAAAGGCACTAGTACTATTTTTTATGTACAGCCATGAAACATGTTCTGCCCACAGGTTCTTGCACTGTATGAGATACTGGAGTACTCTCCCCTGCTTGCCTCCCCACCATTGTCTCTACTGGCATCTATTTCAATCTGATAGAAATGGTCTCTGATTTTTCTAATATTTATTAATATTGTTTAAGGATAACAATGAGTCCCTTAGAACATTTCAGTTCTAAGAAATATAATTGCCTTCAATAATACAGCAAAAAATATTGATTTAGTTTGACTTCAAAGATCAATTGATAAATAATAGATTATAAAAATCCATTTGAGAGTAGGTAAAAGGGTCAGGTCATAATTTATTAAGAAATTTCACATTCCCCAACTGAGATGAACTCAAATCATCTTAATTGTAGAAAGAGCTTTCAATTGGTATTGGTATTCATTGGTTGGTATTCATTAGTTGGTGGGTGTGTATTGGGTGTGTGTGTGTGTGTGTGTGTGTGTGTGAAATTGGCTGGGTAAGTAGATTATGAACTGTTTTGTAGGTGGGGACAGCATTGTATTGATCTATGTACCTCCAGGGCCAAGTACTGAACTTGGTACATGATAGTAGATATTCAGTAGAAGCTTAAAAGTTATTTAAAATGAGTGAATGAAAACATGGACAACTGAAGCAGTTTTAGAGTAGCAAAATAGGATATTTGCTTTCTAAAATATGTCTTGCCTCAAGTGAGAAAGGACAATTATAGGTTTTTTATCTTCTCAACAGTTCTAATAAAATTCAAGATATTCAAAAGAGAGATCTATTGTAAAAAATATGATGCTATACTCTTTGGTGGTTTGGGGAACCTAGGAAGGAGGTAAGTGTATGTTTTTAGCTTAATCAGAATAAACGGGCTTCCCAGGTGGCTCAGTGGTAAAGAATCCACCTGCAATGCAGGAGACATAGGTTTGATCCCCTGGAGTAGAAAATGGTAACACACTGCAGTAGTCTTGCCTAGAAAATTCTAAGGACAGAGGAGCATGGCAGGCTACAGTCCATGGGGTCCCGAAGAGTCAGACGTGACCGAGCACGTACACACATATATCTCTCAAAATTTTCCCTCTTTTCTTAGTTGATCAATTCTGTAGGAAAATTTGCAAGGGGAAGAGAAAGGGATGGAGTCAAATACACAGGGATAAGGGCTCTCAAAAGTGTTCCGAATGACGACTGTGTTTGAAAAGCCCACTTTCAAATAAGACAAGACCATCTTTTGAGCTCCACGGGATTCCACCGTTGGCTGCTATTGAAAACCCGTTTGAAACCAATACATCAATTTGGTGTTTTTAAGCTCCAGTTTGAATGAAGCTATTTATTTCTGAGTGTGTTTCATCATCTTCACTAAAGACTAGAACTTGTGGGGCAGATTTCACTGTAGTTTTTGATAGGCTTTAAAGTGGCTGAAATGTTTTACAGGAGAATGCAAGAGTGTGTATTTTGACCTCAGTGACTCGACCTTCACACAAATGCACACAGTGCATCAGAAAAAAATCTAGCCAGAGAAACAACACGCTCAAGATATTCAGATAAGAGCAAGCATTGTGACCTATGCAAGACTTAAGGACTGTAAGATATTTCATGCTTTAATAAAGCTGAGAGTCTGTGGCCATTTGTCTTTTATGTTGATGTGGAATTAAGAAAAAAGATGGTCATGAAATAAATCTGCCTTCTATGATAGATTTGACAATAACAAATCAGGCAACCAAACCTAAGACAGTTTGTGGGAACTATGGAATCTGTCCACTAGACCTATAACCCTGCAAATCTCTGAAACTCCTTACAGTAGTATGGAATTATGGTGTCTTTTTATTTCATTGCTTTTTTGATCTTAACTAGTTAAGAAATTTTTTTTTCTCTTTTTTCTTTTTAATGTTTGGGCCTCCCTGGTAGCTCAGCTGGTAAAGAATCCTCCTGCAATGCAAGAGACCCCAGTTTGATTTCTGACTCGGAAAGACCCAGTGGAGAAGAGATAGGCTACTCATTTCAGTACTCTTGGGCTTCTCTGGTGGCTCAGATGGTAAAGAATCCACTTGCAGTGTGGGAGACCTGGGTTTGATCCCTGGGTTGGGAAGAACCCCTGGAGAAGGAAATGGCAACCCACTCTATTATTCTTGCCTGGAGAATTCCATGGACCAAGGAACCTCTGGCAGGCTACAGTCCATGGGGTTGCAAATAGTTGGAATGACTGAGCACACACACTACTACTGCTATGAAAAAATACTCCTAATACCTTATTTATTTATTCGGTCCCCAGCCCCTGATGTATTTTAACTTTCCTTAATGCATTCTAGGCTTTCTGAACTGACTAGAACAGAGATTATTTAGAAAATGATAAAATAACCAAGATTCCCAAAGTAAAGCATATTGATTTGTTTTTCCACTGAAGCAACACATGATCTTTCTCCAGTTCATTAATTCACCTCTGATACTGGGTCATGTCTGAACCAGGAAGTTCATATACAGAAGAGTAAAGAGAATTAACTTAGATGAACAAGGCACTGATTTTTGTTCTTAATGAAATGTTATACTGATAGAATATTGAGCTGGTTTATCCTTTATAGGTGTTTTAGTTTTCTCTTGTTGTTGTAATAAAGTACCACAAAGTGAGAAGCTTAAAATAACAACCATTTATTATTTCACATTTTTTTGGTTCAGAAGTCTGGACAGACCAACATTCAGTTGGCTCTCTTTTCCAGGTTTCACAGGCTAAAATCAAAGTGGTAAGGGTCCCTGTACCCCTTTCTAAAGCCTATGGGAAAGAACTCACTTCCAAGTTCATTCAGCTTATTGGCAGACATCAGTTTGGTGTGGTGACAGGTATGAACCAAGAACTAAGGTACCTGCTGCCTAAATGGCTGTTGGCCTTGAGCTGCCCTCAACTTTTAGATCTTGTCAACATTCCTTATTTTGTAGCTCCTTTTTCATCTTCAAAGTCAGCAATGGCAGGGGGAGTCCTTGCTTTGAATCTCTCTTATCTCAGTTGAGTTCAGTTCAGTCGCTCACTCGTGTCTGACTCTTTGCACCCCATGGACTGCAGCATGCCAGGCCTCCCTGTCCATCACCAACTCCTGGAGTTTACTCAAACTCATGTCCATTGAGTCAGTGATGCCATCCCCTTCTCCTCTCGCCTTCAACCTTGCCCAGCATCAGGGTCTTTTCAAATGATTCAGCTGTTCGCATCAGGTGGCCAAATATTGGAGTTTCAGCTTCAACATCAGTCCTTCCAATGAATATTCAGGACTCATTTCCTTTAGGATGCACTGGTTGGATCTCCCTGCAGTCCAAGGGATTCTCAAGAGTCTTCTCCAACACCACAGTTCAAAAGCATCAATTCTTCGGTGCTCAGCTTTCTTTATAGTCCAACTCTCACATCCATACATGACTACTGGAAACACCATAGCTTTGACTAGACAGACCTCGGTCAGCAGACTAATGTGTCTGCTTTTTAATATGCTATCTAGGTTGGTCAAAACTTTTCTTCCAAGGTGTAAGCATCTTTTTATTTCATGGCTGCAGCCACCATCTGCAGTGATTTTGGAGTGCCCCAAAATAAAGTCTGCCACTGTTCCCACTGTTTCTCCATCTATTTGCCATGAAGTGATGGGACCAGATGCCATGAGCTATGCTTTCTGAATGTTGAGCTTTAAGCCAAAGTTTTCACTCTCCTCTTTTAATTTCATCAAGAGGCTCTTTAGTTCTTCTTCACTTTTGGCCATAAGGGTGGTGTCATCTGCATATCTGAAGTTATTGATATTTTTCTAGGGAGTCTTGATTCCAGCCCAGCATTTCTCATGATGTACTCTGCATGCAAGTTAAATAAGCAGGGTGACAATATACAACCTTGACGTATTCGTTTTCCTTTTTGGAACCAGTTTGTTGTTCCATGTCCAATTCTAGCTGTTGCTTCTTGACCTGCATACAGATTTCTAAAGAGGAAGGTCAGATAGTCTGGTATGCCCTTCTCTTTCAGAATTTTCCACAGTTTATTATGATCCATATAGTCAAAGGCTTTGGCATAGTCAATAAAGCAGAATTAGATACATTTTTGGAACTCTCTTGCTTTTCTGATGATCCAGCAGATGTTGGCAATTTGGTCTTTGGTTCCTCTGCCTTTTCTAAAACCAGCTTGAACGTCCGGAAGTTCATGGTTCACATATTGCTGAAGTCTGACTTGGAGAATTTTGAGCATTACTTTACTAGCATGTGGATGGAGTGCAATCCTGTGGTAGTTTGAGCATTCTTTGGCATTGCTTTCTTAAGGATTGGAATGAAAACGGATCATTTCCAGTCCTGTGGCCACTGCTGAGTTTTCCAAATTTGCTGGCATATTGAGTGCAGCACTTTCACAGCATCATCTTCCAGGATTTGAAACAGCTCAACTGGAACTCCATCACCTCCACTAGCTTTGTTCATAGTGATGGTTCCTAAGGCCCACTTGACTTCATATTCCAGGATGTCTGGCTCTAGGTGAGTGATCAGACCATTGTGATTATCTAGGTTGTGAATATCTTTTTTTACAGTTCTGTGTATTCTTGCCACCTCTTCTTAGTATCTTCTGCTTCTGTTAGGTCCAGACCATTTCTGTCCTTTATGAAGCCCACCTTTGCATGAAATGTTCCCTTGGTATCTCTAATTTTCTTGAAGAGATCTCTAGTCTTTCCCATTCTATTTTCCTCTATTTCTTTTTACTGATTGCTGAGGAAGGCTTTCTTATCTCTCCTTGCTATTCTTTGGAAGTCTGCATTCAGATGCTTATATCTTTCCTTTTCTCCTTTGCTTTCGCTTCTCTTTTTTTCACAAATATTTGTAAGGCCTCCTCAGACAGCCATTTTGCTTTTTGCATTTCTTTTTCTTGGGAATGATCTTGCCCCTTGTCTCCTGTACAATGTCACGAACCTCTGTCCATAGTTCATCAGGCACTCTATCAGATCTAGTCCTAGGTCATTCCTGAATGGTCTAGTTGTTTCCCCTACTTTCAATTTAAGTCTAAATTTGGCAAGAAGGGGTTCATGGTCTGAGCCACAGTCAGTTCCTGGTCTTGTTTTTGCTGACTGTATAGAGCTTTTCCATCTTTGACTGCAAAGAATATGATCAATCTGATTTTGGTGTTGACCATCTGGTGATGTCCATGTGTAGTCTTCCCTATGTTGTTGGAAGAGGGTGTTTGCTATGACCAGTGTGTTCTCTTGGCAGAACTCTATTAGCCTTTGCCCTGCTTCATTCTGTACTCCAAGACCAAATTTGCCTGTTACTCCAGGTATTTCTTGACTTCCTACTTTTGCATTCCAGTCCCCTATAATGAAAAGGACATCTTTTGGGGGTGTTAGTTCTAGAAGGTCTTGTAGGTCTTCATAGAACCATTCAGTGTCAGCTTCTTCAGCATTATATTGGATTGCCATGATATTGAATGGTTTGTCTTGAAAACGAACAGAGATCGTTCTGTCTTTTTTGAGACTGCATCCAAGTACTGCATTTCAGGTTCTCTTGTGTTGACTATGATGGCTACTCCATTTCTTCTATGGGATTCTTGCCCACACTATTAGATATAATGGTCATCTGAGTTAAATTCACTGACTCCAGTCCATTTTAGTTCACTGATTCCTAAAATGTCAACATTCACTCTTGCCATCTCCTGTTTGATCACTTCAATTTGCCTTGATTCATGGACCTGACATTCCAGGTTCCTCTGCAATATTGCTTTTTACAGCATCGGACCTTGCTTCCATCACCAGTCATGTCCACAACAGGGTGTTGTTTTTGCTTTGTCTCTGTCTCTTCATTTTCTCTGGAGTTATTTCTCCACTGATGTCCAGTAGCAATATTGGGCACTTACTGGCCTGGGGAGTTCATCTTTCAGTGTCCTATATTTTTGCCTTTTCATATTGTTCATGAGGTTCTCAAGGTAGGAATACTGAAGTGGTTTGCCATTCTCTTCTCCAGTGGACCACATTTTGTCAGAACTCTCCACCATGACTCATCTGTCTTGGGTGGCCCCACATGACATGGCTCATAGTTTCATTGATTTAGACAGGCTGTGGTCCATGTGATCAGATTGGTTAGTTCTGTGATTGTGATTTTCAGTCTGTCTGCCCTCTGATCGAGAAGGATAAGAGGCTTATGGAAGCTTCNCCACCATGACTCATCTGTCTTGGGTGGCCCCACATGACATGGCTCATAGTTTCATTGATTTAGACAGGCTGTGGTCCATGTGATCAGATTGGTTAGTTCTGTGATTGTGATTTTCAGTCTGTCTGCCCTCTGATCGAGAAGGATAAGAGGCTTATGGAAGCTTCCTGATGGGAGAGACTGACTGAGGGGAAAACTGGTTCTTGTTCTGATGGGTGGGGCCATGCTCAGTAAATCTTTAATCCAATTTTCTGTTGATGGGTAGAGCTGTGTTTCCTCCCTGCTATTTCAGTTCAGTTCACTTACTTAGTCCTGTCTGACTCTTTGTGACCCCATGAACTGCAGCATGGGGCCTCCCTGTCCATCACTAACTCCCAGAGTTCACTCAGACTCATGTCCTTCAAGTCAGTGATGCCATCCAGCCATCTCATCCTCTGTCATCCCCTTCTCCTCCTGCCCCCAATCCCTCCCAGCATCAGGGTCTTTTCCAATGAGTTAACTCTTCACATGAGGTGGCCAAAGTACTGGAGTTTCAGCTTCAGCATCAGTCCTTCCAAAGGACACCCAGGGCTGATCTCCTTTCAGATGGACTGGTTGGACCTCCTTGCAGTCCAAGGGACTCTCAAGAGTCTTCTCCAACACCCCAGTTCAAAAGCTTCAATTCTTCAGCACTCAGCTTTCTTCACAGTCCAACTCTCACATCCATACATGAACACTGGAAAAACCATAGCCTTGACTAGATGGACCTTTGTTGGCAAAGTAATATCTCTGCTTTTGAATATGCTGTCTAGGTTGGTCATAACTTTCCTTCCAAGGAGTAAGCGTCTTTTAATTTCATGGCTGCAATCACCATCTGCAGTGATTTTGGAACCCAGAAAAATAAAGTCTGACACTGTTTCCACTGTTTCCCCATGTATTTGCCAGGAAGTGATGGGACCAGATGCCATGATCTTCGTTTTCTGAATGTTGAGCTTTAAGCTAACTTTTTCGCTCTCCTCTTTCACTTTCATCAAGAGGGTTTTTAGTCTCTCTTCACTTTCTACCATAAGGGTGGTGTCATCTGCATATCTGAAGTTATTGATATTTCTCCTGGCAATCTTGATTCCCAGCTTGTGCTTCTTCCAGCACAGCATTTCTCATGATGTACACTGCATAGAAGTTAAATAAGGGGGTGTGACAATATACACCGTGACATACTCCTTTTCCTATTTGGAACCTGTCTGTTGTTCCATGTCCAGTTCTAACTATTGCTTCCTGACCTGCATATAGGTTTCTCCCTGCTATTTACCTGGGGCCAAACTATGGTGGAGTATGAAGACAATAGCAACCTCCCTCAAAAGATTCCATGCATTTACTGCTACAGTCCATGCCCCCAACCCTGCAGCAGACCACCACCTACCCACACCTCCACTGGAAACTCTTGGACACCCACAGGCAAGTCTGGGGCAGTCTCCTGTGGGGTCACTGTTCCTTTCTCCTGGGTCCTGGTGTACAAGGTTCTGTTGTGCCCTCCAAGAGTCTATTTCCCTGTCCCATGTAAGTTCTGGCAGCTCTATGGTGGGGTTAATGGAGATCCTCCAAGAGGACTTATGCCATACCCACACCCAAAGCCCCCATCCCCACGGCAGACCACTGCCAACCAGTACCTTCACCAGAGATGCTCAAACACAGTTCTGTCTCAGTCTGTGTCAGGTCCCTGGGTCCTAGTATGCACAAGCTTTGTTTTGAGTCCTCTGAGCATCACTGGTGGGAATGGGGTTTGATTCTAAATATGAATTTGCCCCTTCTACTGTCTTTCTGGGGCTTCTCCTTTGCCCTTGGACGTGGAGTATCTCCACACAGCTGCTCCAGTGTCTACCGTCTTACTGGGGTTTCTCTGACCTTGGATGTAGGGTATCTCCACACAGCTGGTCCAGCAAAGCGCAGCCGCTGCTCCTGACATTGGACATGTCGTATCTCCTCACAGTCACTGCTCCTGACCTTGAATGTGGGGACCGCGCAGCACTGGAGTGGTGCACAGCGGGTGCCTGGTGCTGGAGAGGTGAGTGGCGAAGAGGAGATACCCCAAGTCCAAGGTATCTTATCTCATCCTCTGCTTAACTCACCTGTCTTTTCCCCCTGCTTTTAAGAGCTCACATTGTTACACTGGACCTACTCAGATAATCCTAGGCAATCTCGTTAAAGTCAGCTGAAAACAGCCTGAATACCATCTCCTAAATCCTTTCACCTGCTGCTGCTAAGTCTGCTAAGTCGCTTCAGTCGTGTCTGACTCTGTGCGACCCCATAGATGGCAGCCCACCGGGCTCCACTGTCCCTGGGATTCTCCAGGCAAGAACACTGGAGTGGGTTGCCATTTCCTTCTCTAATGCATGAAAGTGAAAAGTGAAAGTGAAGTTGCTCAGTTGTGTCCGACTCTTAGCGACCCTGTGGACTGCAGCCTACCAGACTCCTCTGTCCATTGGATTTTCCAGGCAAGAGTACTGGAGTGGGGTGCCATTGCCTTCTCCAAATCCTTTCATACTAGTATCCAAATTAGTACTGAGCAACCAGAGAAGGTCTATCTAGTCAAGGCTGTGGTTTTTCCAGTGGTCAGTTATGGATGTGAGAGTTGGACTGTGAAGAAGGCTGAGCACAGAAGAATTGATGCTTTTGAATTGATGTGGTGTTGGAGAAGACTCTTGAGAGTCTTCTTGGATGCAAGGAGATCCAACCAGTCCATTCTAAAGGAGATCAGTCCTGGGTGTTCATTGGAAGGACTGATGCTGAAGCTGAAACTCCAGTACTTTTGGCCACCTGATGTGAAGAGTTGACTCATTGGAAAAGACCCTGATGCTGGGAGGGATTGGGGGCCGGAGAAGGGGATGACAGAGGATGAGATGGGTGGGTGGCATCACCGACTCAATGGACATGAGTTTGGGTAAACTCTGGGAGTTGGTGATGGACAGGGAGGCCTGATGTGCTCCAATTCATGGGGTCGCAAAGAGTCAGACTTGACTCAGCAACTGAACTGAACTGAAGTGAACCAGTGAAGGGGTATCTTGACAGACATCCTTAGAATTCTGCCTAACACAATATGCTATGTTATGCTTAGTCACTTAGTCATATCCAACTCTATGGGACCCCATGGACCGTAGCCTGCCAGGCTCCTCTGTCCATGGGGATTCTCCAGACAAGAATACTGGAGTGGGTTGGCATGCCCTCCTCCATGGGGTCCTCCCAACTCAGGGATTGAACCCAGGTCTTCCACATTGCAGGTGGATTCTTTACCGGCTCAGCCACCAGAGAAGCCCTGGCTAACACAATATGTACATACAAAAAAAAAAAAAAAAGAGAGAGAGAGATTTTATTTACTGTAAGAAAGCTGCCCAAAGCTAATTCCACATTTACATAAGACTGTAGAATTCTTGCAACTCTGCTTGAAAACCTCCTTTGGCATCTCACTCAGAAAAAAAGGTAAAGTTCTCAGGATGGCCGAGACTGCCTGTCGCCTCTGCCCTGCCTCAGGGATTCTCCAGTTTAGGTTCTCAGGACTCCTGTCTGTTCTTCCAACACAGCAAGCATCTGCCTACTCTTGTCTTTGAATATGCTATGACCGCTACCTGGAACCATTCCTCCCTCCAATTCCTCCATGGTTTTAGCTCAAATATCACCTTCTCCGTGATGTTTCTCCTGATCATTCTTCTGCAATTTCAACCACTGCTGTCCCCATCTACATCCTATCCCTTTTCCCTGATTCCCCTTTACTCTAATTACCAGTGATTAATTGTTAGTTATTTATTTGACAGGACTTCCCTCGTGACACAGTGGTGAGGAACCCACTTGCCAATGCAGGAGACATTGGAGATGCAAGATCGATCCCTAGGTGGAGAAGATCCCCTGGAGTAGGAAATAGCAACCCACTTCAGTATTCTTGGCTGGGAAATCCCATGACAGAGGAGCCTGGTGGGCTGAAGCCCATGGGGTTGCCAAGAGTCAGACATGACCTAGCAACTGAACAATGAAAACCATTTATTTGATAAGCTTTACAAAGGCAGGAATTTTCATCTATCTCATTCACTGGTTTATCCCAGCACCTAGAATAGTATCTAGCATATGGTAAGCACTCAATAAAAATTTGTTAAAATCCTACTGAATTAATTAAAATAATGAGCCAGATTCTCATTCTCTAAATTGCTAAATTCTTTATCTAATGGGAAAGTGTCTATTATTATGAATTAAATTCATTCTCTTCTCCTCACTCTTATCAATTTTAGCAATAAAATCATAAGCTAAGAAAGACTTTGAGAGAAAATTAAAACATAACTTGTTCACTTCCTTTTATTTCTGGGTATTTCCCTCTTCATATAATTTTTCCTTTCGATTTCTCACAAATACTTCTTAGCAAGTTGTAGAAAACTTACAAAAGACTTAATTAGTGGCCCACATAAAGTCACGGCATACCTATTTTTGCATTCAAAGCAAACAAGCTGTCACCAGCTTCTCTTTCTTTTAATATTGATGCCCTTCATTAAATACATTTTGCATAATTATTATAAAACCTCTTTTATGAACATGCTCTATATATGGTGTGGTCCTATCTGAAGAAAGAAATGTTATAGTCAGTTGCTACTTTAAGCGTTGCCAATTTAGCAGTTCTATGCCTTTCTTTAACTTTTTTTTAATAACTTTCTTCATGTTAACTAGATGCTCACGCTCACTGTCACATTCTGTTTAGTGTTAGTCGCTCAGTAGTCCCTGACTCTTTGCAACCCCGTGTACAGTAGCCTGCCAGGCTTCTCTGTAGATGGAATTCTCCAGGCAAGAATACTGGAGGGGAGTTGACATTCCCTTCTCCAGGGGATCTTCCTGACCCAGGGGTTGAACCCAGGTGTCCCGTGTTGCAGGCAGATTCTTTACTATCTGAGCCACCAGGGAAGCCCGTCTCATTCTGTTACAGGTGATTTACTGTGATGTCTGCCAGTATACAAAGGAATTAAAAGTAGAGGTACTCCAGTTTCTTTATTTCTTTCTTGTATTTATTTATTTATTTGGCTGTACCAGTCTCAGTTGCAGCATTCAGGGTATGTTAGTTGTGGCATTCCGGATCTAGTCCCATGAACAGGGATCAAACCCAGGCCCCCTGCATTGGGAGCTCAGAGTCTCAGCCACTGGGCCACCAGAGAAGCCCCAGCTATACTCCAGTTTCAAACCTTAGCTCTTCTATACTGTCATTCTAACTTCTTCTCTTAGCAGCCCATGTGCTCCAGGGATTTCAGCTATGAACTTTATGCTGATGTCTTCCAATTCGCCATGCCCAGGCCCACATTTTCATGAGCTCCAAATCCCAAGTACTTCAAAAATATCAAAAATCAAGCTCATCCTCCTATGCTACCCCTATTTCTCAACTGATCTATCTTTATTAATTGTTTCTCCATCACCAAAATCTAGAAACCACAGAAACATCTCTGACATTTCATCTAGGTCCTTTCTTTCCACATATCTCATCTGCTAAGTTTTGCTCCTGAAATAATTCTCCAATCTAGTCCCTTTTTTCCATTGCTTTTGCTTCTTTACTAATTCAGGGGCTCCTCTAGACCTGTACTGTGCCAGTCTCCTAACTGGCCTATTTGCTACTGATTATTCGCTACTTTTCATATTTGTTCTAGAGAACATTTTTAAAGCATAGATCACAGCAAGCCTTCACACTGAATTAAAAATTATTGTAAGTTTTAGCATGGTATTCAAGAACTTCCCAACTTGATCCTATATTTATTTTGCAAACTTATATACTATCTTTCTCCCTTAAACCAAGAATAAAATATCATTTCTTAAATTGATGGAATCATTTAAAATTTTTATGCATTTGCTTAGGCTTCCCTTCTTACTCACATTTATTCTGACCTTTTTTGCCCTTCTTCCCTCTCTAGCATAACAGTCTCTAAGATCTAGATCCAGTACCACCTCTTTGGTAAAACTGGCCTTGACTTCTCTGAATGAGAGCAAGTTGCTTCCTGTTCTATGGTGTTAAATCATTTTATTCATATAAATACCTCCATAATAATATGGTTGGGGCTTCGCCGGTGGTTCACTGGTAAAGAATCCACCTGCCAATGTAGGAGACATGGGTTCAGTCCCTGGGTCAGGAAGATCCCTTGGAGAAGGCAATGGCAACCCACTCCAGTATTCTTGCCTGGGAAATCTCATGGACAGAGGAGCTTGGATGGCTATAGTGCACGGGTTCCCCAAAGAGTCAGACATGACTTACTGACTAAACAACAACAACAATATGGCAATGTATATTGCTTCTTTACCCCAATACATGTGAGTTCTTTGAAGTGTCTTTTTCAATCTTAGTATCCCATGCATGAAACAAAACTCCTGGCATTTAGAAGACGTAGCAAATATTTGATGAAAGAAAAAGACTAGAAAGCAAATTTAAAGACACTGAACTAGAATCAACACAGTGAAATATTGCAGATGAGTGCAGAAAGCAGTAAATGAAGGAAGCTAATCCTGGTATTTCCTATGAAAACTCTTACCGTCCTTTTCTAAATAACATTTCTAAATATCCTATTCTGATTCACTGTATGGAATTAAATGATAATGCTTCTGAATGTAAGAACTATCTATTCTATTTCTTCATCAGTGTCATCAACAGAAATTTCTAGAGAGAGCTGGTTTTTTTTTTACTAGGAACACTTTTACTCAAAGGGCATATTATACCTTGCATTTTGGAAAACTACACCAAAATCTTAAGAAAATAGGTTAATTTTCTTACAGGATACAGAAAATGTCATACAATCTGGACATGGTCAAATGGAATCTTGTTCAGTCATCAAAGATTTGGAAGTAGTATTTAAAATATGGTATGCACACTATTATATATAAAGTAGAAAACCAATGAGGACCTACTGTAAAGCACAAGGAACTATATGAAATATAATTTTTTAACTTTTTATTTTATATTGAACAATGTTGTAATAGTTTCAGGTGGACAGCTATACTCAACATTTTGTAATAACTTCTAAAGGAAAAGAATCTAATATGTCTATATTTGGGCTTCCCTGGTGACTCCGATAGTAAAGAATCTGCCTGCAAGGCAGGAGACCCAGGTTGGATCCCTGTGTTGGGAAGATCCCCTGGATAAGGGAATGGCATCCCACTACAATATTCTTGTCTGGAGAATTCCATGGACAGAGGAGCCCGGCAGGCTATAGTCCATAGGCTTGTAAAGAGTTGGACATGACTGAGCAACTAACACTAACTGAATATATATATGTATATAAACTGAATCACTGCTATACACCTAAACTAACATAACACTGTAAATCAACTATACTAAAATTAAAAAAAATAAAAATGAAGGGTGTTGGACATGCATAAAAAAAAATCTGGTATACTCAGTACTGGATCTTAAATGGTATACACAAACTCATGGTGTTGTTAAAATGTATCTTATTAACCTGGCCAGTGCATGCTAATCCTCCAGATCTGTGGTGTGCTCCAGGAACCTGCATTTGTCCTGGGGACCTCTGCTTGATTCTGACACAGATGGCCGCAGGAATACATCTGGGAAACATTGATCTAGCCTCAGACCCTCATTATATGATGCCTCAGCTTCACAGAAATGGTAATTTATGTCAGGTCTAAGTCTCAAGCTCAGTTTTCAGATTCTCATCATTTCCAGGGGGCCTTCCTACGTGATAGTCATGTTGGTCAATTTGAAAATCTGCTATTGCTATCCATTTTTTGTTATCCCTACTTTTTGATTCAATTTGGTCTCCAACTACTGAAATAAGGAAAGAAAGGCCTAAAAAATGTTTTCAGATTCTCGTCTTTAGCTGTACTCTCTTTCATTGTTTTCTTTACCTTTAGACATGAGTGGGTTACCTCTTTGGAGAAAAGCCAAACCCACCTGTATGTCCCAGAAAGATCCACAATCTACCTCCTCATCTCTGCTGAGTACTTTTTTATTTGGTTTTGCAGTTAATCTGTATGCAGATAAACTTTTCACATCATACAACCTCCACACTCTCCCTTATAATTACAGACAGTGCGATCAACTCACTTTCATATCAGCACAGTGCAGCTGTGCAACATAACAGTTTATTTAAAACTGAATAGGTTCGTCAAACAATGTTTGAGGGGTGGGCAAAGAGAGAAACAAAGCTTTCACTCTCCTTTTGGGCTTTGTTAAAAATGACAGCTCAGCTGATAGTGTTTTCTGAAAACAAGGCAAGTCCTGATAGGGGGACAACTCCCATTCCCATCAGACCATCACAAGTGGTGATTTGGGACAGCTTTCCTTGCTGGGAATAGTTAGGAGGTAAGGGCTTCTGACCCTGTCACTGCTGCTAATTTTAGACGTCGTTCTCTTTGCACTGTGTTCATGACAACGTAAGTCTAATCACTGTCTCCTGAGCTGAGCCCGCTGAACTCGTCACATCATGATGGAGGTAATTCTTAAGAGGTCATTATCTCAACCAACATTTTCCACTCAGTTTCTCTTTCTCATCTTCAAGATAAACATTATGGAGCTTGTTTATTAGGTACATATGTTGTTTTATTAATTAAAGTACTTCAGATTACAGAAGACAACAAAGAGAGCAGTCATGTACCCCCCACCCAATCTTAAATAAATTCTTGATGTTTTCCCAGGATTGGCTTCAAAATTATTTTTAAGAAAGTAAAACACTACAAATATAGTAAAGCTCCTTGTTTCCCCAATCCTTTTTTTCCCCTTTCCTCCCAGAGATAATCATTTTTGCTAAATTTGATATTTACCACTTCAATATTCATATTTATATTCTATTATTATAATATATGTATATATTCCAGATAAAAAGTTTGCAAGCTTTCAAACATCACTGTCTGTATATAATTCTGCTTTTTTCATTCAGTATTGTTCTGGAGATTTATTTCTACTGATGCATATTGTTGTTCAGTCGCCAAGTCATGTCTGACTCTTTTGCTACCTCATGGACTGTAGCTTGCCAGTTCTTCTGTCCATGGGATTTTCCAGGCAAGAATACTGGAGTGGGTTGTCAGTTCCTTCTCCAGGGGGTCTTCCCAACCCAGGGATCAAACCTGTGTCTCCTGCATTGGCAAGCAGATTCTTTACCGTTAAATCACCTGGGAGGCTCACTGATGCATATAGCTCAAGGTTATTTGTGTTAAATACTACGTACTATTTGTATTTCATTATCAATTTTTAAAAAAATTATTTATATAGTTTGAAAAGTGTGAAAATGAAAGTGTTGGTTGCTCAGCCATGTCTGACTCTTCATGACCCCATGGACAGTAGCCCACCAGGCTCCTCTGTCCGTGGAATTCTACAGGCAAGAATACTGGAGTGGGTTGCCATTCCCTTCTCCGGGTGGTCTTCCTGAAGGAGGGATTGAACCTGGGTCTCCTTCACTGCAGGCAGATTCTTTACCATCTGAGCCATTAGGAAATAATATTACCAGCTCTGTTGTGTTGCTGCTGTCTCATTTTGTGCACGTGTTAGTTTCTCTTAGATGTCTTCAGCGGGTGTAGTTGCTCTGCTGAATAATATGCACAAATTCTAAACAACTAGATCTTTCCAGAGCAAATGTTCCGATTTATACACCTAAGAACAGAGTCTGAGTTCTCTTCATGCTGTACAGTTTTTTCACCCCTAGGTTCATGATATACTCCTTTCTGCTCCACTATGTAGCAGCTACTAAATTTCCCCTTGAAAATCAAAATCAGTCTTCCCATCGGTGGTAGTTTCTAAATGTCTGCAAATTCTTCCTCTAAATGGTAGAGTTCAATTCTATCTAGTGGGCTGGCTTTAGTGACTCACTCTCACGAATAGAATGTTGCACCAACGACACATAGATCATGAAAGGTGATAAGGCTTCCACTTATCACAGCTCTCAGTCTTGGAGCCATACTAGCTGAAGGTGAGTAGGCAGAGACAGACCTCCCAGCTAAACCCTGCTCAAATTTCAGATTTGTGAGCAAAATAAATGGTATCTTTATAGTACTACATTTTGGGATGGTTTATTTCTCAGTAACAGAAGACACATTTAGAGGACACACTTTGGTACTTGAAAGTAGGCTGCTGCCATAACACAAATTAAAAATATATGGCAGTGGCGCTGGAATTGGATTATGAGTGGGTTCTGGCAGGACCAGGAGGGCAATGTTAGTGAAAGCTTAAGAACCTTGAAGAGACTGTTAGTAGAAGACTGATGGCCCATGAACGGGCCACTGGTGAAGGCTTAACAGAAAGTGAGGAAAACATTATTGCAAGCTGGAAAAAAAGGAGGCCCTTGCTCCGTGATGGTGGAAAGTTTAGCAATACTGTCACCTGCAGTAATATGGAAAATAGAAAATATACTCAATGAAATGGATGACCAAACTAAGGATAATTTTAGGCACAGTATTTAGGGTATTTCCTGGCTCTTCTAGCTGCCTATAGTAAAATGCTGGAAGAAGGAAAGATAAGCTGAAAAAAGAAATGTTAAGGAGCCAAAATTTGCTTCATTTGAAAATCAAAAACAAACTGTTCTTTATCGCCAGTCTTTCCAGATGGCAAACAATGCTAAACTTAAAAAATAACTTCTGGGTAGATATGAAATCCAGGTTCCTGTCAGGAATACAGCCTAAAGATTAAGACTAGGCCATGAGTTTAAAACCTTTGATATAAACCGAAAAAGATTTAATTTGGCACCTTCAACAAAAGTTCCTCTAATAATATTACAGGTACGTCTCACAGGTTTTTTTTCCAATATTAAATAGAACTTCTAAGAATCTTAAAGGTGAGGTCTCATGGAGTCTTAAAGCAACCTCGATTTAAAGAAAAATTCATCTTCAAGAGATTTAAAAGTATGACTTTTACTAATGGAATGAAGTCAGTAAGTCACAAGGAGTTTAAGGAAATGGTTTTGGTAGAAACATTACCAACTTGAACTGAGACAGGACAAAATTAAAAGAAGCTTTTGATCCCTGAATGACAGGAAAAAGCTGGAGAATCTACTTAGTTACAAACACTGGCAATTTCTTATGGAAAAGAAACAATGACTCAGAGAGTGGACTGAGAGTTCAGAGGGCAGAGTCAAAAGCCACCGGGAATCATTTCCAGTCATCAGAACAGAACTCTAACCAAAATTATGGGAATTTGCTCCTGGTTGCATTCCAGAATTACTGTGGACTAGAAACTCTTGAGTATCTCTAATTTCCCTCATTTTTGAACAGGAAGGTTTATGGAAGCTATCTTATCCATGTCCAGCCATTGTACATTGGATGTGTGAATGGTAGATAACCTGTCTCTAGTTTACAAGTCTTCATATCAAGAACAGTTTTGAAGGAGCTATACTTGAATCATAAGCACGAAGTCTTGTCTGTATCTGTATCTGGTTAGATGATGAAGTTCTAGACCTAAGATCAGAAACTTTATGTCATAATAGATGAAAATTTGGGAGATTACTGAGGAAGGATGGATTTATTTAGCATGTGTGTTTGGGTCAGTCACTCAACTGTGTCTGATTCTGTGACTCCATGGACTATAGCTTGCCAGGCCCTTTTGCCCATGGAATTCTCCAGGCAAAATATTGGAGTGGATTGTCATTCCCTTCTCAAGGGGATCTTCCGGACCCAGGGATCAAACCCAAGTCTCCTGCATTGAAGGCAGATTCTTTACCATCTGAGCCACAAGGGAAGCACTTCTCCATGTAGCAAGAACGTAAATAATTTATGGCAAGAGGATAGAGTGATCCTTTAAAAATGCCCTTGGGACATTTCTGGTGGTCTACTGGCTAAGACTCCTTGCATCAAATGCAGGGGGTTCCACTGGGGTTGGGGGACTAAGATCCCACAAGATGCAATGATAAAAAAAGAAAAATGCCCTCCAGTTCTTTAAGAGTCTTTTCATTAAATGGTAGACTCTAAATTTTCTTTTGAACTTGGGTCACCTAAGTGACATAAATTTAACAAATAGGATGTGGTAGAAATGAACTTAACATATTTTCCAAAGCAAAGTTGCTGTTGTTCAGTTGCTAAGTCATGACCAACTCTTTGCAACCCCATGAACTGCAGGATGCTAGGCTTCCCTGTCCTTCACCATCTCCTGAAGTTTGCTCAAATTCATGTCCATTGAGTCGGTGATGCCATACAGCCATGTCATCCTCTGTCGTCCCCTTTTCCTCCCGCCTTCAATCTTTCCCAGCATAAGGGTCTTTTCCAGTGAGTCAGTTCTTTGTATCGAGTGGCCAAGGTATTGAAGTTTCAGTTTCAACATCAGTCTTTCCAATGAATATTCAGGACTGATTTCCTTTCGAATGGACTGATTGGATCTCCTTGCAGTCCAAGGGAGTCTTAAGAGTCTTTTCCAACACCACAGTTCAAAAGCATCAATTCTTTGGCGCTCAGCTTTCTTGTTAGTCCAACTCCCACATCCATACTTGACTACTGGAAAAACCATAACTTTGACTAGATGGACCTTTGTCGGCATGAAATGGTAAAGGCCCAGAATAAAATCTTATAATTTATCAGTGGAAGGACCTTCAAATCATCTAGTGCAGTGGCTTTCAAGTTTTTTTTTTAACTGTCAGCCATAGACAGGAAATGTTTTACATATACACATAATTACAAAACAAACAAAAATGTGTAACAGAACGATGTTTATCCTTAGTATTTACGATGACATTTGACATTTTTTTGCTCTGCTCTTTTTAAATTTTAGAGAGGCTGATGGAAACATATTTATTTTAAGATTTTCTAGTAAGTTGTGACTTGCTGTTTGTAAAACATGGATCAGGTGTAACCCCTTTACAGTCTGGAAAAGAAATTAACTATAGTAACCAAGAGACTTGATCAGAGTCCCACTACTCATAACTAGGGTCCAGGTCCATGAACATCCATTGTATACACTAAATTAGGATGGAACCATGATAGTTAGACCTGACAGTGATTTTAGAGGAGAAGTAAGACAAAGTGATTGGGAAAAATCAAATTCAACTGCAGTTTTATTCTTGGTTAATTGGGTAAACGAATTTTCCATTAAATACAGGTATCTGAAGAAGGAATTATCTTGCGATACAGTTATGAGTTCGCATTGAGGTTAAGAGGGGAGTGTGTATGTGTGTGTGTGTGTGTGTGTGTGTGTTCTGAACTTCCAGCTAATGAAAGGTATCACTTTTTGCAACAAGCTTCTTTAATTATTTGGATGGGAAATTTTCCAAAATACATCACACATTTCTTAATCTCTGAAAATATGGTACACTGAACATAATTCAGTTCAGTTCAGTTCAGTCGCTTAGTTGTGTCTGACTCTGGGACCCCATGAACCGTAGCATGCCAGGCCTCCCTGTCCATCACCAACTCCCGGAGTTCACCCAAACTCACGTCCATCGAGTCGGTAATGCTATCCAACCATCTCATCCTCTGTTGTCCCCTTCTCCTCCTGCTCCCAATCCCTCCCAGCATCAGGGTCTTTTCCAAAGAGTCAGCTCTTTACATCAGGTGGCCAAAGTATTGGAGTTTCAGCTTCAGCATCAGTCCTTCCAATGAATATTCAGGACTGATTTCCTTCAAGATTGACTGGTTTGATCTTTCTGCTGTCCAAGGGACTCTCAAGAGTCTTCCCCAGCATTACAATTTGAAAGCATCAGTTCTTTGCTTCTCAGCCTTCTTAATGGCCCAACTCTCATATCTGTACATGACTGCCGGAAAAACGATAGTGTTGACTATATGGACCTTTCTTGGCAAAGTGATGGCTTGAAAAGAAAAAAGCAAGGTTAGAAAAGGCAATATAGTTTTCACCTGATGTTCTCTCTTAGGGTATCTGACCTGTTGAAATCCTTCCATCTGTGAGAAATCCATGCTGTGAGAAAGCCAAGAAAAAGTATGGAAAGGTCACATAGAGATATTCTGATTTCAGACCCAGCTGAGGTACCAGGCTACAGCCAGCATCAACCACCAGACATATGAGTGACTGAGCTTTCGGTTGATTCCACACAAGCCCTCCCCACCCCCAGACTGGGAACATCTCTGAGTGGAACAGAGATAAAATGCCTCCACTGAGCTTGACGAGTTGAAAACTTGTGAGCAAATGGGATGTCATTGTTTCTTCCAGTGACTGATTTGGGGCTGACTTATTACACAGTAATATATAACTCAAACACCAGGAAATATAGCACCCCTATTCTTGGCATGCGGAGTCGCAGCTTTCAGCTCAATGTAACCATTATCATGCATTCTGGTGGAAACACTCCTTTCTTAGTAACTACGACTTCTAAGTTAGCAGCAACAGAGTTTAGAGCTGGAACATCAACTGTTTTCGGGTGTACTATTTGGTGTGGTCAGTGCTCCTCCTACCTATATCCTTTGGTTATTGGGCTCCTGTACTCTTGTAATGTGAGAAATGGCGTCATCTATTTGTTGATGGCACAAAATATGTAGCACATCTTATGGAAATTGAGTTGCCAGATTTAGCAATTAAAAGTATAGGATGCCCAGTTAAATTTGAATTTCACATAAACAGAGTTCTTCTTAATATAAGCATGTCCCATGCAAAATTTAGTGTATACTTATACTAAAAACTTGTCATCTGATATTCATATTTAACTGGGTGTTCTATTTTTTATCTGAGAGCTCTATGTAGAATAAAAACCCAACTTCAGAAAATGTTCCCCCCAGTTGGCTGTTCTAGGGGTAACATTTTACAAAGCCAGCTTCTCTGGACAATGAAGTATATGTTGTATGTGCAGGCTAAGTCAATTCAGTTGTGTCCAATTCTTTGCGACCCTATGGACTGTAGCCCACAGGCTCCTCTCTCCATGGGATTCTCCAGGCTAGAATACTTTAGTGAGTTGCCATGGCCGCCTCCAGGGGATTTTTCTGACCCAGGGATCAAACCCACATCTCTCTTGCCTCCTGCATTGGTAGGTGGGGGTTCTTTACCACTAGTGTCACCTGGGTTAGTTATATGCAGTGAAATCTATTAATACATGACCACTACCTCACTTCTTTTACTAGTCATTTTGCTGCTAAATGATTAGTCAAAATAATACCATAAAATATATTTTGCAGAGAATAAGGCATTCAGTAAATAGGTTGATGGAGATGAACTCAGAAGAACTGCGAGGAGTTAAAGAAAAATCTTATTTGGGAATGTTTATTCAAGGAAAGGTAAATACCTTCCTTTGGATGATGGTTCAGGTCCAGTTTAATAAAACTGCCTTTATGAGGGCTGATACTCCTGGGCTATGGCTCTGTTTCAGCACCTGAAGAAAGACCCCAAAGCACAAGTAAATTGAGAGAATAGATCCCTCAGATGCACTGCACATACTCATGCTGCACTGTGACCTCTGCCTTAAATAAATCCTAGTCCCTCAAAAAGTTCACTGAAAAAGAAAAAAAAAAAAAAAACAGTTAGCCTAGTTTAAGGATGGCACTGTCCAGAGTGGACTATGGTAGCATTACAATCCCATACAGGATTGCCTTGAAGGGCAATGAGGCAGGGAAAGCCTCTCAGATCTAGACTTCAGACAGGTTCTTGTCCTTTTTTTTTTTGAAAATACATGGATAAGGGGTATGGATTATATGGACGAGTGGACAGGCAGTGGCTAAACCTTTGTTTAGGGTGTCAGGGACTTCAAATGAATAAGACTGTAGATAAGGAGGTTATTTTTACATAAGTGTGAAGAAGTATGTGGATGTTTCTATGAAAAAGGCTCTTAAGGATCAGGTAGAGAAGAAACTATTTTGCAATTATTTAGCCTCTTTCTTCTAAGCCCTTAGTGCTTGCTTGCTTGCTTGGTGGAGCAAAGATTAATAAAATGACAAATTGAAGGGGTTAAGGGTTATATAGTTAGAGTTTAGGCAGTGGTAAAAAAAAAATCTCCAAATGTATAATGGTCCAAACATAATTAAATTGTATTTATCATGGTCATCACCATCCAGGGTACATTATTTTGGTAGGTAGGTGGCTCAGTCCCACGAAAAGACTTCCATGTTTACTGGAATGTATGCTAACTTTTTCTAGTGAATATGTAAGAGAATATGGTCAGGGCAGTCTATTTAAACAGCAACAGAATGCTATAGTTACCAAGCAAATAGAGAATCAAATAATGCCGAGAGTCCTGCGTGGGTGAGTGCTAAGTCGCTTTAGTGAATCCAACTCTTAGTGACGCTATGGATCGTAGCCTGCCAGGCTCCTCTGTCCACAAGATTCTCTAGGCAAGAATACTGGAGTGGGTTGCCGTGCCCTCCTCCCCAGAGAGCATCAGGCCCTCATCCACTTGCCCCAGCGGCCTGAGATGAAGCCTGTGGATGTTGGGAGGCCTGTCATTCGGCCCCCTGAGCAGAAAGCACCCCCACCGGGGGCCCCAGACAAGGACAAACAGAAACAGGAGCCGAAGACTCCAGTTGCACCCAAAAAAGGACCTAAAAATCAAGAACATGGGCTCCTAGGCTAGCCTGCTGCAGAAACATCGCACCACCCCGTCCTACACAGTCAAGTCCGCGAGTGGCAGCTTTGAGGAGCTCCGTTGGGCTGCTGGGGAGAAGGGGGAGCGCAAGAAGGCCTTGAAGGCGCAGGCTGAGCACGCAGAGAAGGACAGCAGCGGCTGCGGCAGGAGTGCATGAGGAGCCAGGAAGACGAGGATGCGCTGGAGCAGGCCCGACGAGCCCACGAGGAGACACGTCGGCGCCAGGAAGAGAAGTAACAGCTGTTCCTGCTGTTCCTGGCGAACAGCAGCAGCAGCAGCAGCCACAGGCAGCTGCCATAGCCGCCGCCGCCCCCCAGGCCTGGAGCTGCCAGCCCCAGTCCATGCTGGACCAGCAGAGAGAGTTGGCCCAGAAGCAGGAGCAGAAGCAAAGGCGCCGGGAAGCGATGGCATCTTCAGTTGACGTGAATTTCCAGAGTGATCTGTTGTCAGTATTTGAAGAAAATCTTTTCTGAGAGCACCTGGGTGACCTCTGACTTGGATTTCCTGGCAAAACGTTGACTCTCCATAGTGTTAGGGGCAGCAGCGGAGGCAGTAGCAGCGGCGAAGGCGTATCTCCAGGCCTGGCTCTCCTGCATGCTATGCCTGGGGCAGGCCTGATCGGCAGCTGAGGATCGCAGAGCCTGGCTGCCTTATAGCCAGCCGGACGGCCTGTTACCTCCCACAGGACATCGGCACAGGGCGTGCCTAGCCATGAGCGAGTGCCGGCTAGACCCAAGCCCGGGTGTGGAGCAGAGGCCCCTCTCTCCGCCAAATGTCTACACAGTATGCACAGGACATCGTTGCTGCCGCCACCGTGACTGGCTTACTGTCCCCAGGAGTGTGACATTTGTGACGTCCTGCCCGCCGGGAGTCCTTCTCCACACCCCCGCTGCTGCTGTCCACACCCAGGAGACCAGTGCAGCCCTGCAAGAGCTGGAAGTGGCAAGGACGCTGGCCCACCGCCTTGCTGGCACTGACTTTGCCTTGAATAGACCTGGCTCCTTCCTTCCCCTCCCCCCCCCCCCCCCC
>SJYA01000487.1:2525599-2592124 GCA_006410615.1 Neotragus moschatus
CTCCCCCCCCCCCCCCCCCACGAGCCTTTAATTTAGAGCCACTCTCTGTAAATGTTTGCTTGTGCAGAAAGGAATAGTGCTGTGGAAGTGTGTTTGTGTCCATGGCAATCTGGAATGAAGTGACTGTCACACGTGTGTGTGTGGGCTGGTCTCGCTTGTCGAGTGAGGCCACCAACCAGTTCCTTCCCACTGGAAGGAACCAACCAGTTCCTTCCCACCTGTGTTTCTGGTTTTTTTTTGCTGTTGTTGTTGGATCTTACTTTTAATTTTTTCTTCTCCTCCAGACACAATGGTACTGCTTGTCTCTGAAATGGTGTGATCATCTCCTCATTGAGTGGCAGCTGCCACTGGGCAGTGGGTAGTATGTGACTGTGGCTGTACCGTGAAAGTGGCTGTATTGTGTAGGGAAACATAGTTGGCATATCTTTGAAGTTTGTTGGTGGCTCCACCAAACTGGTGTAAAAAAACTAAAAAGACAAAAACAAACAAACAAAAAAAAACCCCACAAAAAAACCCCACACAAAAAACAAAAAACACACAAAAAACTGCCTATATTTTACTGTTTCAAACTTTACTATTCTTAATTATAAAACTGGCAAACTGTGTTTTCTTATCCTTGCTTCCTTCCCATATTTGTTAGTTTCTTCTTTTTATTTTCAAGGTAAAATCTGTTTTGAGTTTTTTTTTTTAAGCCAGAAAAGGAAGGGCCATGGGGTGAGGCAGGCATAAGGGCCATAGGCCACAGTCTAAGGCAGAGACTCCCTGGCCTGGTGCTTGGCCCAACCAACCAGCTGCCTGTTCCCTAACTTTTTATTTTATTTTTTTTAAATTTTATAATTGGAGCCCTTGGTGAGGTTACACGTGCCATGAGAACTCACTCTACACCATGATGCTGGCGCTTCAGTGTTGGCCAAACTCTGGAGTCATTGGTTTGACTTTCATACGGTGAGTAGGCATTTGGTCTGTACTGATCATAGAATAAACATA
Source organism: Neotragus moschatus (assembly GCA_006410615.1). Taxonomy (NCBI): domain Eukaryota; kingdom Metazoa; phylum Chordata; class Mammalia; order Artiodactyla; family Bovidae; genus Neotragus; species Neotragus moschatus. The sequence continues at coordinate 2,526,587 of SJYA01000487.1, forward strand.
TCTCTCTTTAAAGAAAAATAAAAATCTCCCCCATCCAGGGATCCAACCCAAGTCTCCTGTGGCTCCTGCCTTGCAGCTGGATTCTTTACCGTTGAGCCACTGGGGAAGCCTGCCTAGAGTTCTACAAAATTGTTATTCAGTAGCAATGGCACTTTGAAAATTATTTTTGACATATTTTGAGTCTTTTAATCTTTTCAAATATTCCATCAATGACTCTAGTACTTGAAATTACTAGAACACTGAGAGGTCGATAACCATTGGCAAAAATATGAGTGATCTGTCAACATGCCCATCTTATTTGCTAAACTGTTCATTCCCCTAGAAGAGTAAAAATTTTGTCCTTGATTCCTAGTTTTTCAGATAGTGCATAATAGAGTGAAGGTTCAGTGAAATTAACCTTCAGTTCATTGACCTCAGTGACTCCCACACTGAGGGGATTATGTATTCCTTTTAAACAATGTAAATGGAAGCAACAGCAAATCATCTGTCTGAGAAGATTGGGAACAACGTTGAAAACAGAATCCTGATGCCTTGGTATCTGTGCTCTCAACAAATGCCACAAAACCAGTTCTGCATTTGTTTTTCAGTTGAATTAAATCTGATCAGGGCATAGGAGACTTTGCCTTCAGATGAATATTCAGTTCATAAAAGAAAATCACTCTAGTCTCTGAGTGGAGTGTACAGAAAGTAACATGAAAAACAAAGAAAATAAACTCTTTGCTACATTATCTTTTTATGAGATGCAAAAAGAGTGCTTTAAACCACACTGTATAGAAACCGCTTAAAAAATAGAAAAAGAGTTTACTATATGCATTAGGCAAATTCAATTTGCACATAAATTAGAAACTTGAGTAGCAACAATTCAAAGAGTGATGAAGAAAAGCTACTGTATCAGCAGGTTTACAATCTACCCAGTTTGGTATCTTGACTAAGTTATAAATAATGAAACCTCAATCTGTTCTTCAAAGATATTTTGTGAATAGCTTAGAATTTTTAGAGCACGCGTCATAGGTTCAGAAATAAAGTCTAATTAACTAAAGGGGAATGTACCAGCACAAAAGCATTCTGACTTCATAAAATTTTTTCTGTGTACTGATTAAAATGGGTCATGCTCACACCTAGAAAACACTTTTAATTTTTAAAAATGTATTTAGTTTCAGGTGAAAAGTTGGTCAGGAACAGTGTATGTCATTTGGATAAAAGGCTTTTGTTTTATGGCTTTCATATGACTTGACCAATATTTTCTCAGTCCTTGTTTATTTGTCAGAAGTACAGACAGATGAGTCTTGTATTTTTCAAAAACAGATTCCAATTTCTTCTGTGATGTTATTTCTGAACTAAATCCTGTATAAAGTGAGATTTTTAAAGTCACTGAAAATGACTTTTAGAGAGAGGGTTGTGTGGAGATCAAACCACAGAAAGGCAGAATAACTTGCAATGGTTCTACTAGAGTAGTAAATTGCATGAGTCACATTTAATTTTTCCATCGCGTGTCTTCCACTGAGAAAGTGTAACTTCCTATGCTGGAGAAAAGGCTGGAAGAGAACTGTGATAATTTACGCCAAGCAGGATTTAGAGAATTTTGATATGGTAGATATTGCTAGCTCTTCACCAAAATCTGTTTCCTCTTCTTCCTGGATACACATCTAGTACATTTCCCAGCCTGACTTGCAATTTTACATGGGGGCCTTTGATTTTCATCTAACCCATAGAATGTGAATGGTATCTCCAAGTAAGGCCCCATAAAATCTTCCCTGAAGGCTCCTCCAGGTTGTTTCGCCTTCTGCCTACTGGATATAGATGGTGATAAGACTCTAGAAGAGGCACCAGAAGATAGAAAGATTATGGTTAAGTGAATCACCATGTAGAAGACAACTCCCTATTGACAAAGAACACTTTTATCTTTTGTCTATTAGGGAATAAGAAACATACATATGTATCTATGTATAATGGTATATAAATGCCTTTATTTTATATATTTAATATTATTATATTTGTTTATATATATTTCTAGTACTTTTAGTATTAACCTATCTTACCACATCAGGTTAAAATAATTTTCTGGACTCTTAATGTGAAAGTATAAAAAAAATCTTAATAGCTTGCTTATAAAACAAACTCTGCAATTTTCACTGGGGATTCCTTGTTAGATGCTTTAAGAAATGATAACTATGGGCAGATAGATGATGAATTTTGGAGCATTGGGAGATTAGGATATGCTTTTGAAAACAGCAGAGACTTAGTGAGGTGGTATCTCAGAGTTTCCTATTTTATTTCCTAAAATTTTCAGATTTTCAACGCTTTGGATCTGCATACTATAATGTAAAGACTCATTCCAAAAGTAACAAGGAAACAGTTTTTCTTTTGTAGAAAACTCTTACACATCTTCATTTGTATGCAATGTTTTATTGTCATGTATTTTTTGTTGCTGTCACCGATATGCTAATGATATGCTATTGCTATCTGGAATGCATTCAGCTACACACTACTGATTTCATTTTTGTGCAGAGAAGCAAAAACCTGAGACTTTAGCAATAATTACAATCTTCTGCTTAGTGAAGAAAGGCTGGGAGGCACAGATTTAGATATACAAACAAAAAGAGAGAGAGAGAGAGAATGATGATAATCTTATTAACCTTGAGTGTTTCATCTCCTTTGAGTCTTCCTGTTGCAGAGTGAAAATTTTGGTAGATACTAGTCAGATTTTAATTTTGTTGTGGATTTACCATCAACCCAATACTTCTTTAGGAAATTTTTTTTTTTTAAAAGGAAACTGCTGATGTGGAAACAAATCAGAAATTGAAACTTCAAAACAAATTTTTATTAGTATACTGTTAACTAAAATGAAAATTATTCTGTTTCTCTCCATACTTGTTAAAGAATTAGAGTGCATGACCATATGATGGAAATATATATGTGTGTGCATGTGTATTTTTATGTATGTGTATATACATACTTATATATTCTTCATTATTTAACATTTAATTTTTTAAACAATACTCAGAGAAAATTCCATATTTTGGAATAAGACATTCCACATATCCTTGTGTTTCAGTCATCTTCACAGCAGAATGATGCAAAACATTTTTAGGTCAGCTACAGAGACATTTAAGGCTTTCCTGTGGCTCAGTGTAGGATATGTGGGTTCGATCCCTGGGTTGGGAAGATCTAGGGATGGCAATCCATTCCAGTATTCTTGCCCAGAAAATCCCATGGACGGAGGAGCCTAGTGGGCTACAATACATGGGGTTGTAAAGAGTCAGGCATGACTTAGAGACTAAACAACAGAGACGTTTAGTGAGAGCCAACTTCAGTGGCCCAGAAGACAATGTGCTAACTGGTGAAAAATAGGTGTGAATAAGACATACTCACTGCCTTTGCTCTCTAGTGAAGCTCCCTTTAACTCACCAGAAGAGAATGTTGTCAACATACTTTTTACCTTATTGAAGACAAGTGAACACTTTCCTGAGATTTTTATTACACATTGACTAAACTAAATACTATATTTCCATCTATTGTGAAGTTGCATAAACTGTGGCTTTGGAACTAGAAAGTTGGGTTCACAGTCCGAGTTTCAACACATGAAACTCTGTTTTGGGTTAATTCTGTGCAGACATATTACTGAGTCTTACTCTGCCTTAGTTTCCTCATCTAAAAATATGTATAATAAATAAACTTAATATATGTAAATGACTTATCAAGCACTGAATACATGATGATGAGTGATTAAAAATAGTAGTGCTTGAAAGAAGGAGGAAGAATATTATCTATCATTTTGAAGTACTGAGCAAATAACTAAAAAATTGACTTGTTTTGAGTATAAATTGTACAGATTGCATTTTCAGCATATGCAGTTTCATTGACCTCTTATGAACCTCATTTGAGGTTAAAAAAAGCTCACCTTTTCCAGAAGGAAAAGCTGAATTTCAAAAGGGTTGAGATATTTACCCAAGATCATCAAGCCGTTAAGTGACAGGGATTAAGGTTTTGATACAAATCCATGTGACTCCACCACACTTCACAGTATTTAATGAGAAGTTAAACTGCTAAGCTATAGCAAAATACACAAATGTCTGGAAAAAAATTACCGAACTATCCAAGTCAAAATCAAAATTGCCTCATCTTTAAAGTTAGATTCTTTAAATGTCAGTTTCCACTTAAGAGCCCCTGTTGGGTATATTCTAAAGACAAAAGCTAGAGAGTGTAAACTGTCCTACCTGCAATGTGGTCCTGGGGCCTTCCTCTATAATCTGTGACTCATGCTTTCTGAAGTAGATAAGCCACTCATTCATAGCTGTTGTTGAGTTGCTGAGCTGTGTCCAACTCTGTGTGACCTCATGGACTGTAGCCTGCCACGCCCCTCTGACCATGGGATTTCCCAGGCAAGAATACTGGAATGGGTTGCCATTTCCTTCTCCAGGGGATCTTCTTCCTTCTCCAGAGGTTGAACCTGGGTCTCCTGCATTGGCAAGTGGATTCTTGACTGCTAAATCATATAGAATTTTAGAGCCCACCTAAAACGTAACTATTTGCACTTAAATATCTGGGTGCACTGAGACTGGGTGTTAATAATCCCATGACCTACAGTTTATAAGTGTGTGGCTGTGTAAGCCTTAGAGGGGAAGGAGGCATAGCAGTGGGTTGGGAACCATAGCTATGGCTATGACTTGAGAAAAATGGCTTCCTTTGAGTGATGTACAAGTAGCTTTATTCTATGATCAGAAAACCTTATTCCCTTTCTTATTTTTCCATTGTCCCTGAATTAAAATGATCCCCTTTCCAATCACCAATCCCCTATCACCAACATTTCATTTTGGACTGATAAAGATCCACTTACTCCTTTGATGAAAGAAAGGGCTTCTGCATTTAATAAAGAGGATCAATTAATGTTTAAGAGGTGCTTTTCAGATTGAGAAAGGGATCTTAATTCAAATAATTAAGATGTGATACTAATTGAATGGAACATGTTCCATTTCCTTACTACTAAAGATTTTTGTAATGTTTAAGATCTTTTGCATATTTAATAGGAATACAAGTTTACTGCCTACTCCCTAAATTCATTGAAATTCAGCAAAACAAAGATAAGAGTATCTAACAATTGTCTAAAAGGGATTATCAGATCTTTTCTAAAGGATATTTGGGAATCCTTAAACTGTGAAAGTGGTTCTTATGTTTCACAAGGCAGCCACTCACTAGTTATTTACCTCAAATTAGAGATTTCTTAAAATTCTTTGTAAAATTGGACAGGTGCAGGTTGAGACAAGTGGCATTTAACAATTTGACTGTGGAGCACATTTTCCAAAGCTAAAAATGATGGCAAATGTGTATACATGATGCTTTAGAGAGTGCTATCCAATTGTGCTTTTTGTGATGAAGGAAATATTTTCTATCTACACTGTTCAATATGGTAGCTACCAGTCACATGTTGTTATTGAGCCCTTGAAATGTGGCTAGTGTAATTTTAATTAAACTTTAATTTAAAATTAAATTTAAATAAGTAGCTAGTGGCTACTGTATTGAATGGTGCAGCTTGTGACTGTTTTTTAGTGATTTAAAATGTGTCATTGTTTTTTAGTGATTTAAAGAGATGATAAAATTGAAGTAATAAGACTTTAAACTCTGGAAGATGATGATAGCAGCCAATTTACTTTCCTGCTAGTAGCACTTACTTTTCAGATTTCCTTTCAGACTGAGACTTCTTAATAATTTCAAAGTAGAAAAAGAAAGTGTTCTTTGTTTAAATATGGCCATTTAAGAAAATTGTTGCTACCATTTCCTGGCTGATTTAAATACTTTAACCTATCATTCATTTCTTTTCAGGGATAAATTTGTTTTCAGACTTCTATCCAATGATGGGGAGTCATGCTTCACAGATCTGGCAGGTTTCACATGAGAGCATGTTGACATATTTATTGGCTACCAATGGGTATAATAAAATGGGCAAAATGAACAAAGGATAAGGTAGTTCATGCAGCATGTAGTCCCATTATTTTGCAGTATAAAAAACCCTCATCTTATTGCAGATCAAAAAGCATTTCAAAAATTCCCCAAACAAACATAAATAAGAGAAGAAACATAAAACTACATAACTCCATGAAATAATGTTCAGCAGCAGTGGGAACTGTAATGGTTCAGCATTAAGTCATTAGGTTGAACAGAATCAGTACATGTAGGCAAAAGTTATAAGAAACCAATCATCTGTCTCTATCTGTAATTCTCATTCATCCCTGCGTTGAGAGCCCTGCTTCAGAAGCAGCAAATGGCACATGTCCTGGATGCCATGCCTGATACCAAAGACTGAGAAGTGTGCCAGCCCCACTGCTCATAGGGAGTCCCTGTTTCACAGGAAATTTGGATGTGAATCTCTGTTGGCAACGTGAGGCCAAGAGATGATGGAAAAATCAAGGGAGACGTTCTTTGGAACAGAGTATGGCACATCCAGGTGTGGATCAACAGCCAGTAAAGATTTAACAACAACAACAAAAACAACACATATTTTCTAAGAAATGTGAAATAACAACCAGGCTGTACTCAGAAAAACAGTTTCTTAGATTTCTCTTAAGTGGAAATTTAATCTTGCAATCAAAAGAGTAGAATTGACAATTGTTTTGCATATGTTGAGAGAAATTTATTAGTTGATTTCCCACAATAAAACTTTTCTGAAGTCTTTGTGAACATATTTGGGAATTAATCATAAACAAGTAGAATTAAAGCATGTTATGTGAAATACAAAATGTAAAGAAATATTTGAATAATTCAGTTCATGGGTTTTTTTTTCATGAACTCTCTAGAGAGTCACCCTTATGTCTGTCATTGATATTAAGTGTTCGCACATTGTAACACATACTTTAAATATTCTGATAAACCAGCAGATATAGCTGTGGGGAGTAGCATTTTAATGTGGGAATCAATTTTATCTCAATTTTATCTTCTTTTCCCCATCTTTGCATCCTTGTAATTTTTATCTGATAGATTGCCTTGACAAAAATTCTTTTTAGTGGCTCTCAGTTTCTAATTTCATCTAACTTTTTATCAACAAGCAGAGTGCCGAAAATTAAACAGAAGTAACCACTTCATAAGCTTCCCAGGTGGCACTAGTGGTAAAGAACCCACCTGCCAATGCAGTAGATGCAAGAGACACAGGTTTGACCCCTGGGTTGGGAAGATCCCCTGGAGAAGGGCATGGTAACCTACTCTAGTATTCTTGCCTGGAGAATCCCATGGACAGAGAAGCCTGGTGGGCTATAGTCCACAGGGTCGAAAACAGTCAGACATGACTGAAGCAACTTAGCATGCACACATGCACAAGCACTTCATGAAGTAAGCTTATTTCTGTTAGCTACAGGAAATAACACTAGAAAGCTTTACTCTGAATTCTCTTCCTATTGTGGTAAAAAGTACATTATATTTATCATCTTAACCATTTCTAAGTGTACAAGTCAGTAGTGTTAAGTATACCACACTGTTGTGCAACAGATCTCTAGAATGTTTTCATCTTGCAAAACTGAAACTCTATACCCCTTAAATGCTAACTCCTCCTGCTGCTGCTAAGTTGCTTCAGTCGTGTCCGATTCTGTGTGACCCCATAGACGGAAGCCCACCAGGCTCCCCCGTCCCTGGGATTCTCCAAGCAAGAACACTGGAATGGGTTGCCATTTCCTTCTCCAACAAATGAAAGTGAAAAGTGAAAGTGAAGTAGCTCAATCATGTCAGACTCTTAGCAACCCCATGGACTGCAGCCCACCAGGCTCCTCCGTCCATGGGATTTTCCAGGCAAGAGTACTGGAATGAGTTGCCATTTCCTTCTCCAAGACCTTGGCAATCAACTTTCTATTTTCTGTTTCTAAGATTTTGACTGCCTTAAGATACTTCGAGTGAGTGGAATCACACCATATTTGTCCTTTTGTTACTAGCTTATCTCATTTGGCGTTAATGTTCTTGAGGTTCATTAATACTGCAGCATGTAATTGGGTTTCTTTTTTTAAGATTTCCTAATATTCCTTTGTATGTAATACATTTTCTTTATCCATTCATCTGTTGATGGATATTTGAGTTGCTTACACTTCTTGGCTATTGTCAGTAATGTTGTGATGAACATGGGTGTACAAATATCTTTTCAAGATTCTACTTTGAATCTTTTTGGAAATACCCAGAAATGGAATGGCAAGATTATATGGTAATTCCGTTTTTAATTTTTTGAAGAACTGCCATGCTGTTTTCCATAATAAATACACCATTTTACATTCCCACCAACCATGAACAAATATTCCAATTTCTTCACATCTTTACCAACATTTGTTATTTTCTGCTCTTTTGATAGTGGCCATGTGAGATTGGACCATACAGAAGGCTGAGCACTAAAGAACTGATGCTTTTGAACTGTGGAGCTGGAGAAGATGCTTGAGAGTCCCTTGGACAGCAAGGAGATCAAACCTGTCAGTCCTAAAGGAAATCAATCCTTGAATTCATTGAAAGGACTGAAAGGACTGCTGAAGCTGAAACTCCAACATTCTGGCCACCTGATGTGAAGAGCCAGTTCATTAGAAAAGACCCTGATTCTGGGAAGGATTGAAGGCAGGAGGAGAGGGGGATGACAGAGGACAAGATGGTTGGGCGGCATCACTGACTCAAAGGACATGAGTTTGAGCAAACTCTGGGAGGTGGTGAAGGACAGGGAAGCCTGGAATGCTGCAGCCCATGGGGTTGCAAAAAGCAGACATGACTGGGTGACTGAACAATCCTAGTGGATGTGAAATGATATCTTATTGTGGTTTTGATTTGCATTTCTCTTATGATTACCTTTGTTGAGCATGTTTTCATATGCTTGTTGGTTATTTGTATATCTTTTCTGGAGAAAAGAAAAAGAAAGTGAAGTTGTTCAGTCATGTCTGACTCTTTGCGACCCCATAGACTGTAGCCCACCAGGTTCCTCCATCCATGGAATCGTCTAGGCAAGAGTAATGGAGTGGCTTGCCATTAAACGTCTATTCAATGCTTTGCCCATTTTTCAATAAGGTTTTATTGTTATAACTTTTTGATGTTAGATATCAACTTCCTGATGATGAGCAAATATTTTATCTCATTCCAGTTTGTCCTTTTACTCTGTTCATTGTTTCCTTTGATGTGCAGAAGTTTTAAGTTTGATGTAATCTCTATTTTTGCTTTTGCTGCCTGAACTTTTGGTGTCATATCCAAGAAATCGTTGCCAAATCCAATGTCCTGAAGCTTTTCTCCTCTGTTTTCTTCAAAAGTTTTATAGTTTTACATCTCATATTTATATCTTTGCTCCATTGTGAGTTAATTTTTTTAATATCAGTGTCCACATTCGTTCTTTTATATATGGATATCCAGTTCTGCCAATACCATTTGTTGATTTTGATATCTGTTGAAAAGATTGTCCTTTCCCTAAGTTTTGGCATCCTTGTCAAAAATCATTTTGCCACACATACAGGGGTTTATTATCTATTCTGTTCCATTGGTGTATATACCTGTTTTATGTTAATACCACATCACCTGATTATTGGTGTCTTGTCGTATGGTTTGAAATCAGTACATATGAGGCTTCTAACTTTGTTCTTTTTCAAGATTGTTTGGCTATTCAAGGTCCCTTGGGGTTCCTAGTGGATTTTAGAGGTTTTTTCCTTATTTTTTACAAAAAATTCCATTATGATTTTGATAGGGATTGCACTGAATTTGTAGATCACTTTGGGCAATATGTATATTTTAACAACAGTAACTCTTAATCCATAAGTACAACATGTCTTCCCCTTTATTTGTATCTTCTATTTCTTTCAGCAAAATTGTAATTTTCAGTGTACAAGTCTTTTACCTTCTTGGTCTAGTGTATTCTCAAGTATTTTAACCTTTTTGATGCTATAAAAAATGGGATTTCTTAATTTCCTTTTTGATTGTTCTCTTTGGAATTCTTAGTGCAACTTAATGGCCTAATATGAAAACAAGCAACTAACCATCTTAAGTTCTTTACCATGAAGGCAAGAAATCAGAACAAAAGGCATTATTTTATCACCAGTTGGCCTCCTCCTCCTACAGTACTGCATGGTTTGATTTAAATATGGGGAAGACATTAAAAAAAAAATACTCCCTGGTAGTTGCTGCATACTGGAAGAGAAATACTTTATCATCTTTTTAAAGTAAAAACTGTATTAAGAATCTAATTAAAAATCATTTTTCATTATAACATGGTAAAAATCATACTTTCTAAAAATATCATATTGAATTTACCATGCTACAATAGCAAAATTATAAATGAATATGTAAAATAGTGCAACATATAAAAGTGTGCTTTATACTCGTTGCATCTATACATGTCAAACTGTTATGTTATTTTTTTCTGAATTAAGTCTGTCTGCAAATTTGCTTTAATGGCATAAAGATATTTTTAACAAGAGAAATATTTCAGGACTTTATCGTACTTATATAAATTATTATTGAGTTTCTATTGCATGCCACTGAATAAGACAAAGCACGATTTGTTACTAGTGACGGCAGAGACAGAAAGAACCAGCAAAAAAATGTCTGAACAAGACAGATTATAAATTCAGATTGTAAATTCCATGAAGGAAACAAGAGGTGGGGAAAGAGTCTTTAGGAGGGGAAAGTAAACAGTTTGGATGGGGAGAAACAGATTTTCTGAGAGTATTCTAGAGGAAACAGAAGGGGAAAAATAAAAGAAATGGCCGTGTCAAGATTTGGGGACAGGATGCTTACCTGCACAGTGAATAATAAAAGTGTAGATCTCTAGGCTCAAATTACTTGGCATGTACAATAAACGAGTTATGTTGCTAGAGTTGAGTAAGGAAAAACAACGGTGGGAATTGAGATCATAATGATAAGCAGCGGTCAGTTTATTTAGGGCTTTGTAGACCGTGGTAAGAAATTTGAATTTTATTTTACATGTAATCAGAAACCACTGAAGGGTTCCTTTCCTTTAGATATGAAGTTATTTGTTCAAAAGATAATGCTGACTCTAGAACATAGAAGGAATGCAGGGGAGTAACAGTGGAAGCAGTTAGGCTCTTATAGTAATTCAAGCAAGAGCTAATGGTGGCTTAGATAAAGCTAGGCTATAGACCTTACAAGATGACAGATTGCCCAAATAACATACAGCAAAATCAATGCACAGAAAAACTAAAGAACATCTGTGACTTATTGGGCATACCGGGACTTTACTAAATGAACTTCATGACTTCCCTTAGAGTTCAACTTTTATACATTCCATCCTGAAGGTGCTTTATAAATAATTATCAAACTTGTTTTTACAGGAAGACAAGGGAAGGAAAAATCCATTTTAGACCAATTAAAAAGATGTTTTCTACTTAATGAATAGGAGTTGTGTTTTTCACCTGAAATGACTGAAAAAATATTTTTATATGAAACTGATTTAATTGGAGCTATTGTCAAGCATTGCAAATATGTTTGGTTCCCGCCACAGTTCCCAAGAATTTATAAATGGGTTCAGAATGTTGTTCAGGCACCCGAAAATAAACCTCCAAGCTATTTACTACCTCCATGATATATAAAGTTTGCAGTTTTGATTTTGTGTGATTATGTTCAGCAATGGTGACCTTTAGAGGCAACAATATTGAAGTGTAATGAGGAGATGTTTGATCACTGGTATACAATGAAGAGTTGGTGCTACTTCCTCATTTCTTCCTGGAATTCATGAAATTCAACTGACAGGCTTTAACCTTTAGACTGCTGAAGTTATAAAATGTATGGGGATTTAGGCTGTTTATACAACACATTAGATATATGAAATTTTTAGACACTGTAGCTTCTTTTATCATCTGGTAAAATGATTTTGTATATTTAATAATATCAGTCACTGGTAACCACGACAGGCTACACGCAGGTACATCAGAAAGTATATGGAGTGTAGGCTGATAAGATAAAAGTGGGGGCCATCGAGTCAATAAATAGAAAGTGGGTTTTCTCCCCAGATCAAGTGTTTTCAAAACAGATGAATAAGGCTCCTCTACTGCTTTCTTCACTTCTAGGCTAGCAAAGAAGCTAGTAGAAGATAACCCCTGGGCTTGGCTGGCTAAAAAAAAAATTTGAACTCAAGAATGCTTTAAATGAAAGAAAGTATGAGGTGTTAATAGATGAGAGACTCAATTACCAGAAGGAATCCCCTTTGGAGATGTAATCAGTGATGGAAATATTCGCAGGGAAGAAAGGAAACCAATGAGATGCTCAGGATCTGGGGTCCCAACACTGAATTAATTCCCAATAACTCAAGCAGGGTCCATCCCCCAAATACATTATTCCTAATTCTTGCTTAGAAGACATTTTACTAATTTTTGGCTAATGTTATAAACACTAAGTGATAAGACAATCAGCATTTCCTGTGTAACTACAGTAAGTCCCCTATATATGAGTGAGTTCTATTCTGAGAGCACATTTGTAAGTCCAATTTATTTCTAAACCCAACAAAGTTAGTCTAGGTACCCAACTAATGCAATCAGCTATAGAGAACTGTATTGTAATAGGTTTATAATACTTTTTACACAAACACATAAAAAACAAACACAAAAAATAAAGAAAACATTTTAAATCTTGAAGTACGGTACCTTGAAAAGTACAGTAGTACAGTACAACAGCTGGAATACAGGGGCTGATATCAAGTGAACAGGCAAGAAGAGTTATTGACTCTTGCCTGGAGAGAGATGAAGTGGGAGATGGTAGAGTCAAAGGACTGTCAGAAATAGGAGACAGAAGGCAAGCTGCAATTTCACTTATGCCTAATGCTGATGAATACACGTTTGTGTCTTTGAGAGTTTGCAACTTGATTTTTATGTAGGGGAATTACTGTATAGGAGTTTGGTCCTCCAGTTAGGAATTTATAGAGTATTAAATAAGTATGTGTAATTTCTAAGTAAGCTCATGATTAGAAACAAATCTAGTACTGGTAGCAACTTAATCTGTATGAATGAAATAACTTATCCTAGATATTAGATTAACAACACACATATAAAAGAAGCAAATGATTAGAAAAGGAAATATAGAACCTATTTCTGAGCATTCATGGAAATACGAAATTTCCACAAATGCAGTGTTTATGCATCTTGCTTAGATGGTTACTCCAAGGCAACAGAATACATTTATTAAATACCTAGCTTCGTAAGAAGATTCCAGAGATGAATCAACCAGCATGGTCATTGACAATTAGAACCCAGTTCTTCTGAGGACAAGCTCTAATTCTATTTTTCTTTGTACTCCTAGTTTCTCATTCAGAATCTGGCAGATAGACACAATAAACTTTTGCTGAATGAATGGAGGAATGATTGAAGGTTAAGACTACTATGAAGAATTAAGCAAGGTACAAATGACATGATTAAAGAATTGATGGTTTAAAAGGAGAGCATTGTGACATTAAAAGGAGAGCAACGTAGCTAATGTAATGTTTCCTAAAGAAAATCAAGTTCATTGGATGTTTAGAAGAGCTAGAACCAAGAAGATCCCTTTGAAATCTCATTTGTTTGCATCAAGAAATATTTGTAAAAGGAGTGAAATTTAAAATGTAATTAGAAGAAAGTCTCGGTGACATGAAGGGCATGAAGGGTATATTCTTGAGTGTTTTGAACTTGGGTTCAAGGCCTTTAAAAAGACACAGGGTTTTAGAGTCCCATGGGGAGGGGGGGAGGGTGGAAATTCACCTGCTAAAACATGAACTATGCTTCTATGTATTTCCTATACCTTGTAGTCATCAACATTAATCTTTGACCATTTAGAATATAAACATCTCTGAAAGAAATTATTCTTGCATTATCCTAAGACACCTGAGAATCAACTGAAAAGAAAGAGCCTTGAAAATTCACCTTGCACATTGCTCCATGACTCTAGAAATAAATGTATCTCACCCATGAAAGAGATGCTTGTTTGTCCTGTGGGGATTGGTGAATATCTTACAGTCTTACTTGGTAGATTTTTCTACAATAATGCACTTACACACTGAAAAAAAAAAAAATTCACACAGGCCATCCATTCTCTGTCCCCAATCATATTTTCACTGTGTATTCCCATCTAGATTAGTGATTTTCGAACTGCTGTGGAGAGAGAATCCATCCAGTTTTCCAGCAGTGCTTCAGTGTTTGGGTTGAAGGGGTGGTAAGTGAGCAGGCTCTTCTTTACTATCTCAGGCTAGAGAAGTTCCACTACATAAAATTGCATTTGATAAAATATTTCTGGTGCTAAAATAAAGTTGGGATCTATCAATATGCACATAAATACACGCTTTTGTTCGATTTGGAGGCTGAGAGCTATATACAGAATTATTTTGAAACAGACTACTCTCCATAGCTTGATTTCTTTTAAGCTGGAATTGCTTTTAAATTTTGCATGTTACTGTAACTATTAAAGATTTCGAAAGCTCAGAAGATACAGCAACAGCAAGACTTGATCCTGGTTTGAGGGACTGTATACAATTGGAAGCCCACTTTAAGTGATGTAATACAGAATTATGAATACAAAATTCCCAGAGCTTCTTTCAGATCCTTGGAAGGGGCCTTGTAACTGAAGGGTACTGAGTCTTCATTAGCCTTATAAAGAAGCCTCTTTTGACTAAGATATGTGGGAAGAAAGAACATTAAAGTGAGTCCGTGTTTTTTCACATACATATGATTTTCGACAACTCCAGGAAAACAGGAGAGTGCTGTGCAAAAATAAGCAGGTTCAATTTTTTTTTTTCAATCGGAAGATTACAAAAGGAAATTGACTAAAGGTTAAATATATATATATATATATATATATATACACATATATATATATATATTTAAGGTGCTCAAAAAGTTTTCCTTTTTTTTTGCTCTTTATTTTATTTTTATTTTACAATACTGTATTGGTTTTGCCATACATTGACATGAATCCACCACGGGTGTACATGAGTTCCCAATCCTGAACTCGCCTCCCACCACCCTCCTCATATCATCTCTCTGGGTCATCCCAGTGCATACAAGTTATAGGCATAGCTATTTATCAAATAATTACAAGAAAGAGGTAGAGAAATGTCTGAATTACAGCACATACTAAGGTAGACTTAAAGGCTTCATTGTGGTATGATGATACAATGAGGATTGTCTCAAGGTCTGTAAGAATTCATTGAAGTAACATCTCTGCTTTTGAATATGCTATCTAGGTTGGTCATAACTTTTCTTCCAAGGAGTAAGCGTCTTTTAATTTCATGGCTGCAATCACCATCTGCAGTGATTTTGGAGCCCAGAAAAATAAAGTCTGACACTGTTTCCACTGTTTCCCTGTATATTTCCCATGAAGTGATGGGACTGGATGCCATGATCTTCATTTTCTGAACACTGAGCTTTAAGCCAACTTTTTCACTCTCCTCTTTCACTTTCGTCAAGAGGCTCTTTAGTTCCTCTTCACTTTCTGCCATAAGGGTGGTGTCATCTGCATATCTGAAGTTATTGATCTTTCTCCCGGCAATCTCGATTCCAGCTTGTGCTTCTTCCAACCCAGGATTTCTCATGATGTACTCTGCATAGAAGTTAAATAAGCAGGGTGACAATATACAGCCTAGACGTACTCCTTTTCCTATTTGGAACCAGTCTGTTATTCCATGTCCAGTTCTAGCTGTTGCTTCTTGACCTGCATACAGATTTCTCAAGAAGCAGGTCAGGTGGTCTGGTATTCCCATCTCTCTCAGAATTTTCCACAGTTTACTGTGATCCACACAGTCAAAGGCTTTGGCATAGTCAATAAAGTGGAAATAGATGTTTTTCTGGAACTCTCTTGCTTTTTCCATGATCTAACAGATGTTGGCAATTTGATCTCTAGTTCCTCTGCCTTCTCTAAAACCAGCTTGAACATCTGGANTTGCACCTGTCACTTGCAGAGCAGTTCCCTCTTCATTTTGGCTTTCTCTGTTTGCAAGTCTCTTCAGTGTCTTATTTCCACCCTGACACAAGGGGGCGAAGGTGGCCACTTATGTAGGCTCACTTGCTCAGTTGTGTTGTGGGGAGGGAGGAACACTGCAAACAAATATCACTGATTTGTGTGGGGAGTGCTTACAGTATATGGACCGTACTGGGTTTGCCCCAGCTCAAGGCGGTGTGTGCTTTCCTGGTCTGCACTGCTCAGGCTCCGGGGTGCTCTGCAGGGGAACCATCCAAAGTGGGCCTTTGGCTGTGTGCACTTTGCAGGTCTAAGCTGCTTAGGTTCAGGTTATCGGGTACTCCACAAAGGTACAGACTTTGTTGGGCATGCGTTTTGTGCCCTTCCCAGGTCTGAGCAGCTTAGGTGACCAGGTGCTTGGCGAGCACATTGTCCCAGGTGCATGGTGCATCTTATCACCTCCCTGGTCCTGGCCGCTTGGTTTCCTGGGTGCACCGCTAGAACACCATCTCAGGCGAGCTGTTTGTTTCCTCTGGGGAGCTGATCTCGGGCTGTGACCCTCCTGGTGGATGTCAACTATCCAGGATCCCAGGAAGACGTGGTTAGCAACTGGAAGCCTTCTCACATTTTGGTGGAAGATGCTGTCTCTGGGGCCGAGATTGCTCCCTGCCCTCCAGCTCTGGCTGTCGCCTGCCTGCTTCTCTGCCTCTGGCGGGTGGAGGAGCCAGTCTGCAGCCAGCTAGCTCTCCTTTGGTATTCACTCAATCCTTTGTTCTGTGATCAGGCCAGGCTGCACATTAGAGGCTTTCATGGAAAAGTTCTCTCCTTTTTCTTTTTCTCTCTGGCGATCTCACAGTCTGGGTTGCTGTCTCACGTTAGCTCCCTCAGATTGTCCTCAGGGCGTTCAGGCCTGGTCCTTACCCTAAGCACCATGATGCAATGTGCTCCTCCGTGTTCAGCCCCACTCGCTGGTGGTGGATGCGAGCATCTGGGATACTTCTCCACTGGGAGTTGTAGGTGCATATTCTGTGGGTTCCCCCCCCTCCCAGTTTTGTTGCCCTCTGAGATTCCAAAACTCCCCACAGACCCACCTGTAAGAGGGTTTCCTACTGTGTGGAAACTTCTCCTCCTTCGCCACTCCCTCCCCAGGACAGGTCTCCATCCCAAACTCCTTTATCTCTCTTTTTGTCTTTTATATTTTATCCTACCTCATTTCGAAGAGAATGGGCTGCCTTTCTGGGTGCCTGGTGTCCTCTGCCAGTGTTCAGAAGTTGCTTTATGGAAATTACTCAGCATTCAAATGATCTTTTGATGAACTTGTGGGAAAGAAAGTGATTTCCCCATCCTATTCCTTTGCTTTCTTGGCACCCTCCACTCCCACCTAACTCATCCCTTGCCATTTCTAAGTCCATCCTGAACATCTGTAAGTTCTCAGTTCACATACTGTTGAAGCATGCCTTGAAGGATTTTGAGAATCACCTTCCTAGTGTGTGAAATGAGTGCAGTTGTGCACTGGTTTGAACATTCTTTCTAAGGGATGTTGGGTATAAATTCTACTTCATGAAGATTAAACTAACTTGCAATTGATAAGCTACCATACATTTAGGTTTAGAATCTTGATTCTCTTGAAACCAGTAGAATTCATTGTTTTTACTTTGATCTAGGGCCTTACAAAAGTAAAAATCTGCCTGCAGTGCAGGAGACCTGGGTTCAAGCCCTGGGTTGGGAAGATCCCCCTGGAGAAAGAAATGGTAAGTCAATCCAGTATTCTTGCCTGGAAAATCCCATTGACAAAGGAGCTTGGTGGGCTGCAGTCTATGGGATAGCAAAGAGTTGGGCATGACTGAGCGACTCACACACACACACACACACACACACACACACACACACACACTGAACACTAGGGATAACTAGCTTTATTTTGATAGTTCTTAGTTTGCAATTTTGGGGGTAGGATTTACTTAGTAGAAGATATTGGTGTAAAGACATTAATTAGTAAGGTATGTTCAGTACTTTCACTCGGTTGTATAAATCAAGCCACTAGGATGGGAGTCCAAGAGAAGGCAATGGCACCCCACTCCAGTACTCTTGCCTGGAAAATCCCATGGATGGAGGAGCCTGGTAGGCTACAGTCCATGGAGTTGTGAAGAGTCGGACACAACTGAGCAATTCACTTTCATGCATTGGAGAAGGAAATGGCAGCCCACTCCATTGTTCCTGCCTGGAGAATCCCAGGGATGGGGGAGCCTGGCGGGCTGCCATCCATGGGGTTGCATAGAGTCGGACACAACTGAAGTGACTTAACAGTAGCAGCAGGATGGGAGTCCATGCTTTGCCAGTTATTTTATGACCATAAGCTAGTTACTCAACACCTGTGAGAGGTGGATCAACTCAACCAATCATGTTAAATATTTTTGCCTTACAGTGTTCTTCACTGAATGCATCCAGTGGGGTGTGATGGAGCTGGCTTGTGCGGGTCTCTGTGTTTCCTGATGTGGACTTGAAACTGGGCATAGTGGGAATATTTACATGACAGGAAACATCAAGTGCTACAAATTGGAGTTCTGCTCCCTACACAGCAAGCTGGTTTATGTTCACATGATTGGGTCCATCTTTGCATTTTATGATCCAGTAATCAATGTTTAACTCTTGTAAGTGATAAAAGAAATAAGACAAAAGAATATTAACTCTAAAATATTTTACTCTGTTCATGGTGTTGCTATTGCTTATTAGGACCAAATTGGATAAACAGATTTTTCTTTATGTGTCACTGATTTTTCTAAAAATAATTTCATTAAAGGAAAATGTTTACTTTCCTAAAACATAAGGATTTGTGTGCTGTTTGACTAGGTTTTTTTTTTTTTTTTTTGCATGCAAGAGAAATTCACTGTCTAGAGTAAATGAAAAGAAAATTTATTGGGGAAAAAGCAAAACTTAAAGAAAATCAACCATATCTGTGTCACAAAATGTGCAGAGATATGAGCTAATGGGGATGTGGGTATAGATTATACTTGTGGGTGTAAAGTGGGTATAACTCAGACCCCACATCCTTAGATCTGGAGACTATGAAGCTATTTCCCATCTCACTCTTTCCTCTAAATAATGGTTTTTTTTCAGTCTCTGATTTTCTTTCCTGTTTTTTTTTTTAAACAACTAGTATATTTATTTCTTTTGTTTAGTAGTTTGCCACATGCGTATGGCTTGCTGGATTTTAATTCCCCAACCAGGGATCGTATCTGTGTCCTTTGCATTGGGAGCACAGAGTCTTAACCAGAGAAGTCTCCTCAGTCTCAGCCTTTCTGTTGATATTGGTACTGTTCTTCCATATCTCTCTATCATGTTCTCTGTTTATTCATCAAAGCCACTTGACCCAAAATAGATCACTGCAGTCGTTAACTATTCATGTATCCACCATAAGTATCCTCTATCTCTGGGTAAGATTTGAATGTGTTTAAATTCTTGGGAGAGAACTGATTGTCTTGGTTCAGCTTGTGGCTAAGACTTCCTTGAGTCAGATGCCCACATCTAATTTAATCTTATGTGGCCACAAGAACAGTGGTCCTGTAATATATATTTGGAGATCCAAGCTCACATTTCAGTGAGACCTGGTGGCTTAGATGGTAACGAATATGCCTGCAATGCAGAAGACCTGGGTTTGACCCTGGATCAGCAAGATCCGCTGGAGAAGACAACCCATTCCAGTATTCTTGCCTGGAGAATCCCATGGACAAAGGAACCTGCAATTACAGTCCATGGGGTCACAAAGTGTTAGACATGACTGAGTGACTAACACACACTGTAGGTAGGGAGCAGTTTCTAGAGTAGGGGCCATGGTTTAGGCAGACACCCCCAATTGTGTTTACAATAAATGTTAGATAAATGATATGCCCTCTTATTGGAAAAGCTGAAATCCTGATTTCTTTTCAGAACACATTAATGGATTAATGTGTTACATTTTTTTCTTTCTATATTTAGTAAGCTTTCCAACTATGAAAAGTGACTGATGATAACACTTGGCATTCTTTCCAGCAAATCAAATCGTTAAATGATTTACTAGATTGTCATCACACATAGGAAATGTTTTCCTTTATTGTTTAAAAAAATACCTTTCATATCCCAGTATTACAAAGTGACCTAATTAAATGAAAAACTATATAATCAGCTCTTTAAAAATCCATAAAGAAAAGCATAATAAGCCTAGTAACCTAAGAAATAATAAAGTATAAATTAATAATACAGAGCAGTGGGAAGCATAGTTAATAAACATTATTAGTTCAAGAAATAGAAATTGCATGTTCCTGGTACTAACACATAAATTTTTCAAGTAATAGTTCTTTCTTGCTGATCGAGATGTAGTTGGGATTTATTTCTTTGTGGAAGTAAATGTGAAAAACTGTCAACGTTGTCTACATTTTCTCACTTGGGTTTTCATCACTGATATTGTAAAAATATCCTTTTCTTCTTCTAAGAGCTGTTGAGGTGCCTCTTAGAAGAACACACTCAAGAAATTTGGCCACAGGAGATCTGGAAATGAGAGACAAATATATCCACATGCAGGTTTCTTTCATGGTCTGTCTGTATTAGTCTCAACAGTGCTTTAGTTCAGACTAAATGTCTTCAATCTTTGGGCTTTTAAAATAAAGAAAAACCCCTGCACTGTTGGAAACAGTGTTGCTTCTGGACAAGGGAGCCCAAGGAGGCGGCTCTCCACGTGGACATGGGGCCAGGACAGCAGTGAGAAGCACAAGGGGGCCCCTTAAGTGTCAGGACAGTGAACATGACCCAGAGGCAGCACAGCACAGGCCTTCTCTCCCACAGTCTCACTTGGGGCATTCTTGCCTCCACCTGCATGCTTCCCTGCTCTTTCAAAGTCTGTCTTTCCCATTAGGGCCTGGTGAGACTCTGTGACCTGCTGGACTGTAGCCCACCAGCCTCCTCTGTCCATGAGATTCTTCAGGCCAGAATACTAGAAGGGATTGCCATTTCTTTCTGCAGGAGATCTTCCTGAACCAGGGATCAAACCCACATCTCCTGCATGGCAGGCAGATTCTTTACCCTTGAACCACCAGGAAAGCCCCTCGAGGGAACCCTGGCTCCCCTCCCTTTGTGGGGAACACAGAGTGATGCTGTCAATGTTTGACTTGCATTGCTTCCCTCCGAGAGGGAAGATTTCTGAGCATGGCATTTCAAGAGAGAGGAGAAGAAATTAGGATACGATATGCGAGAAAGAGCGGTGGAGCGGATACTATTTCTCTGAGGGGACAATTTATGTGTTCTTCCAGAGGTGGATTTTCACCTGGGTGACACAGATGGCTGCCTGGACCCCTGGGCGTGCTCCTCTGCCACCATCCAGGGATGCTCTGCTCCAGATGCCGGTGCAGATCCTCTTCATTTGGATGGGGGGCCGGGGGATATCAAACCCAGGGGAGATGGAGTGTTCCATACCCAAAAGCTGCTGAAGCGGTGGGTGTGAATTTGAGCCCAAGAGACACTGCTTTCATATTTGTTTCTCATTACCGACTTCTAAGGAGTTATCAGTACTTTGTATAGAACATCGTTGCTTGAAGCCCAGAATTGATACCTCTGCGAAGAAAGAGTGAAACTGGAACTGGAAAGTTAAGGGGGAGGACGATGGCCATAATTTTTAATCTTTCTCCTCTTGGCATTTTCCAAAAAAAGGGGGAGCAAATTAGAAGGGATGTTCGGGTTTTTTTCTTTGCTCTGGAAAAAATTACAAGCCTGTCAAAGACTGGAATGTATTAAATGAGTCTCTTATTGCTCTCAGTTTCAAGATGCATGCTTGTGCTGCGACGGGCGCCCTAAGCGCAGGCGGCTGCGACTGGCGCACTAAGCACGGCTGAGAGGAGCTACCTCACGTNAGGGGGAGCAAATTAGAAGGGATGTTCGGGTTTTTTTCTTTGCTCTGGAAAAAATTACAAGCCTGTCAAAGACTGGAATGTATTAAATGAGTCTCTTATTGCTCTCAGTTTCAAGATGCATGCTTGTGCTGCGACGGGCGCCCTAAGCGCAGGCGGCTGCGACTGGCGCACTAAGCACGGCTGAGAGGAGCTACCTCACGTTTAAGGTCAGGGACAGAAGCCGGGAGGACCCCATGCCTGAAGGGTGGTGGCCAAGAGGAGTTAACCCACATCCGAGGTCAGGGGCAGCAGCCGAGCCAGGCTGCGATGGCGCAGGAACAGTCGACGGGAGCTACCCCGCATCTGAAGTCAGGGGAGGTGGCTGGGAGTAGCCAGCCTGCACCAGAGGCCAGGGATAGCAGCTGGGAGGAGCCCCCCCATGCCCGAGGCCAGGGGCAGGGGCCAGGAGGAGCAACCCCACGTCCAAGGAGCGGTGGCTGCACCGGCACAGGAAGGCCTGGAGGAGCCATCCCACTTGAAGGTCAGGAAGGGCAGTAGTGAGGAGATACTGCTCACTCAAGGTAAGGAGCAGAGGCTGCGCTTTGCTGGAGCAGCTGTGAAGAGATAACCCCACNAGTCCATTCTGAAGGAGATCAGCCCTGGGATTTCTTTGGAAGGAATGATGCTGAAGCTGAAGCTCCAGTACTTTGGCCACCTCATGCAAAGAGTTGACTCACTGGAAAAGACTCTGATGCTGGGAGGGATTGGGGGCAGGAGGAGAAGGGGACGACAGAGGATGAGATGGCTGGATAGCATCACTGACTCGATGGGCGTGAGTCTGGGTGAACTCCGGGAGTTGGTGATGGACAGGGAGGCCTGGCGTGCTGTGATTCATGGGGTCGCAAAGAGTCAGACATGACTGAGTGACTGAACTGAACTGAACTGAAGAGTCAGAATTGTGATGCCATCAAATTGTGGTGCTGGAGAAGACTCTTGAGAGTCCCTTGGACTGCAAGGAGATCAAATCAGTCAGTCCTAAAGGAAATCAACCCAGAATACTCATTGGAAGAACTAATGCTGAAGCTCGAATACTTTGGCTACCTGAGGCAAAGAGTCTACTCATTGGAAAAGACCCTGATGCTAGGAAAGATTGAGGGCAAGAGAAGGGGGCAACAGCAGATGAGATGGTTGGATGGCATTACCAACTCAATGGAAATGAGTTTGAGGAAACTCCGGGAGATACTGAAGGACAGGGAACCTGGCATGCTGCAGTCCATGGGGTAACAAAGAGTTGGACACGACTTAGAAACTGAACAACAACAATAACAAAAGTAAGAATAAAAGCTGTTCACTCTGTGAAACTCTGATATGATGAAGGTATCCAAATTCAGTATCTTTGGAGCTTTTAACTTCTGAGACCTCTATAATATTCAGTTCAATTCAGTTCAGTCTTTTAATTTCACGGCTGCAGTCACCATCTGCAGTGCTTTTGGAGCCCCCCCAAAAAAGTCTGACACTGTTTCCCTAACTATTAAGAAATTAATTTATAAATTCAGATTTTTGTTATCCAGATGCAATATAACCTAGGAATGCTAAAAGTGACATCACAATTATTTTACAGCTAAAGGTGGTTTATCTTACTCATAATCATGGTAGCTGAAAAAAACCTTATTCATTATTTTTAATTAATATTTATTGGCTACTTAGTTATGTACAAGCACTTTACACATATATTTCAATTCATCCTCACATTAGCCAACGAGATAGGTACTTCTATTGTCTCACTTTACAGAGAAGGAGCTATATTAGTCACCTAGACCTGCCATAACAAAATACTACAGACTAACTGGCTTAAACAATATGTTTATTTTTTCATGGTTTTCAAGATAGGAAGTCCAAGATCAAGGTGTTGGTAGGGTTGACTAAGGTGTCTGGTAAGAGCTCCCCTCTTGGGTTGCAGGTAGTTGCCTTCTTACTGTGCTCACATGACCTCTTTGTGTCTGCAAGAAAAGAGAGCAAGCTCCTTGGCCTCTCTTCTTACAAGGACACTAATCCTATATGGTCAGGACCCCTTTCTTTCTTTCTTTCTTTTTTCTTTCCTTCACATCATTGCTAAATCAGAAGCACAGTTTCCCTCTGGCAGTCTTCCGATTTGCCTTAGAACGTGTCCAGGTGGTGGTGAAGTGGACACCCTCAAGTTGCATCAGGTTCGAAAAATCTGAGCTGGACCAATAGCAATTGCGAACTGCAGAGACCTCATAAGCTCAGGCGGCTGGGAAGTCCTAGATGAGATGGAGATCCAGCATCACCGTTCACAGTGATACTCTCCCCCAAGGCTAGGGGCCGCGAACCCATGCAGCGTCTCCCAGAGCAAAAAGCTGGACAAGAAAGGAGGTGCTTAGGGTGCGAAGTCCAGCTGCACTGCCTGAGCAACTGGAGGCCAGGGCGGAGGTAGGCGCATGCGCAGCCTCAGAAAGGTGGCTACACTAAAGCAGGAGGCGCAAGGCACGCTTACGCAACGCACGTATGCGTGTTGCTGGAGCTGTAGTCGGCCTGGCTTCCATCACGTCACTGTGGTTCAAGAGGCTGAGGCGGAGCAATATAGAGTCGGTGGAGGCGTTACATTGGTGCAGGATGCCGGGATGCATGGCCCATCCTGGAGAACTGGTAGTAGCTGGTGGATGCGCCCTGGTGGAGGTGGCGGGATGGTGAGCTGCCCAGGAAGGGGTGTTCCCGCGCCTGTGACTAGCCCAGGAAGGGTAGGTACGTGTGATCTCGCAAGGCCCACCTATTGATGTCTAAGGTACCGGACATAATGAGCCGGGGCGTAGGTGAAGGCGCCAGTGTGGTGCAGCAGTGTGACCTGAGATGGAGTGGCAGCGCGGTGAATTGGCACGTGTTGCCGAAGGTCGTCAGGTCTGGCCAGGGCCCCATTCTTATGAGCACTTGATAAACACATATTACTTCCTTGAAGCTCCCATCTCCAGATACAGGCGCAATGATGGTTAGAGCTTTAACAGACACATTTTGATGGAACACAAACCCTTGGTCTGTAACAGATAATATCACCTTGCGTGCTAAGTCGGTTCAGTTTTGTCTGACTCTGCGTTCCTGTGAACTGTATAGGGTTCCTCTGCTCCTCTGTCCATGGGATTCTCCAGCCCAGAATACTGGAGTGGATTGCCATTTCCTTCTCCAGGGGATCTTCTCGGCCCGTGGATTGTCTCTTGTGTCTCCTGCGTTGGCAGGCAGGCTCTTTACGACTAGCACCACCTGAGAAGCCCCATATCACCCCAGTTTTCTCAAAACAGCTGCTCTCAAAATTAAGTACATCTTTGTCAGTTGTGTAAGAGTGACCATTTGCACGCTATTTTTTTTTTTTTTTCCTCCAACTCACACGGAGACCGCTTCCAACTTCCATCCAACCCTTTTCTCTGGATATCATTTCCACGGTCCTGCGTACAGGGCCCTCCCTGCTGACTGCTGGGGACACTGTGACCCCGTGATCTCAACCAGCTTCTTGTATCTTTTCCTTCATGAAACAGGAGAAAATAGGGAGCCCTTGAGGGTGCTCTTTTCTGCTGTCTTCCTTCGTTTCACTTCTCATAGTTCAGCTAGTTCTGTGTCAGAGGTTTTTGATGTGAACTCACCCACTACCCCATTTTTTCCTTCCTGATATTCTTTCTTATCTGTTTAGCTTCTCTTTTAAAGAAATATATCATTTCCAATGTTCATTTTTACCTGTGAACTATAAAAAAAGCAAAACAAATAAAAATAAAACCTGGATACTAATGATGATGGACAAGGAGGTAGTCTCTACTAAAGATAAGTCTACTTCAAGGAAAAGAAGGCTTTAGATCCAGAAAAAATGGTTAAAGGAGAATGACTCAGCCTTCTACCTCATAAATTCAGTGATGTTTTCCGTGGTTCTAACCTTCTTAGAGGAAACTAGCTAAGATTGGTATCAGTGGAGATGTGGACTAGACAAGCACTAAGGTATGTTCCAGGGGGACTGAGATTTTGGGGCCCTGAGCAAGTCATATAGTCTGGTGGCAGCCTTACATTTTTGTGGTATATGAAATGAGCTGTTTTGTATAACTGACCTTGAAGTCTTTCTAGGTTTAAGATGCACTGTTTTTCAGCTAAATAAATCTCAGGGCAGGTTTTTGTTGTTTTATTCTTTGTCTCCTCTCACACGTTCGTTTGTATAGGGGATATTTTGGGGACTAGTGTTACAGCTTCAAAGGCTGGGAGTGGGACAGAGAGGCAGGAGTGAAGCTAAAACCCTCAGCATTCTTCCCCTGTTCCCTAGGAGCATCTTGACTGTGCTGCCCTTTATTTCCCATTTGAAATATTCTCCCCTTCTTGTCTTCTGTGAAAGGAAACATCTTGGTTGTATTTGAACTTTCCTCTGCTTCCTCAAGGGCTTGTCTTTCTCCTCTTGCCCCTGAAATAAGAAATCCTCCAGAATTTTGTCCTTAGCTTTATATTTTCTGCCCTGCATACATGCATAGCAAACTCAGTTCTTTCACATTCTCAAGTCAGAGCATTAACACGAGGTTTTAACTAGTGGACTGACGCCAGGCTCTGACAGTTGACGCCTCTTCTGCACAACGAGCTGTTAAACCCTGGTAGTCTTCTTAGAGCCCACCCTCACTGCATGTCTTCAGAGTCAGTCAGTAGCAAATCCTTGTAATTGTAGCTCCGAAAACCCTTCAGATCTCTTGCTGCCTAACCTAACTCTTATTAGAACCTCTCAGGGAAACTTTGCAAAAACTTACTAAGAAATTTCCCTGCTTTCAGTTAGCATCATGAGCTAACTGAAGGAGATCCCCTCCAAATTTCTATACTCATGTGAATCCCTTTTTCAAGGGCTGTCAGTGTTCTCTGCCCCTGTCCCTCTGTCCCTCTAGTCAAAGTAGAGTCCTTAGCATGGCTTTGAAGACTATCCATAACCTGAATCCAAACCAACTTTCTGCTGTCCCACGTCACCCTTAACCCTGAACCAGTCCATATGCCAGCAACATGAACTCTGTTGCTATGTGCCATTTATGCTGTTTCCTGCACCCAGAAAAACTTTCACCTGTTCATCGAAGTTCAGGTTAAATCATACTTTTTCATGTTTTTTCTTCAACTACCAGGTTTTCTGTCCATCTTTTGAATTTACTGTATCCCTTAACATTTTCCCTCACTTAAGAGAATATGTTTCATGCAGTGTTTCTAGAAAATATAGATGAACAATTGTTTTTTTTTTTTTTGTGATCTCTCCGTTTTCATTTCTAATTTTATTGATTTGATTTTTCTCTCTTTGTTTCTTGATAAGTCTGGCTAGTGGTTTGTCAATTTTATTTATCCTTTCAAAGAACCAGCTTTTGGCTTTGTTAATTTTTGCTATGGTCTCTTTCGTTTCTTTTGCATTTATTNAAGTGAGCCGGCTCCGCAGCCGCCTGCGCTCAAGTGAGCCGGCTCCGCAGCCGCCTGCGCTCAAGTGGATGAACAATTGTTAAGACCAAAAACTTATTAAAGAAAACACTGTTAGCATTTGATATGTGTGTATGTGTGTATATATATATATTTCCAGTGTTTTCCCCTGCATATTGGTATGTGAAAGCAACATAATAGAATTCTAATTTTTAGTCTGCTTTGATTACTTTTGTGTCTATCTGGAACATTGTTTTTTAGCCAGACATTCTTTAATGATATGATATTTAATAATCCTTTAATCTTTAAAAATCCTCAAGTTAGCATTTACAGCTTTCTGCTTAGAACTCTTACTTGGTATCAAATCTGTTTTCTGTACTAATATTTTATTTTTTTATGCTAGAAATCATACATCAGGTTATCCTCAGTAGTACTTAGACTATGTGTGTGTGTTAGTCACTCAGTCGTGTCCGACTCTTTGCGACCCCATGAACTATAGCCTGCCAGGCTCCTCTGTCCATGGGATTTTCCAGGCAAGAATACTGGAGTAGGTTGCCATTTCCTTCATAGCTTAATCTAAAAAAAACCCCACAACAACTGTACAGTTATGTGTGCATTGGATGTTGATTAAATAGACTAGTTCAGTAAGACCCAGAAAGAGAATATGGGGTGTTCACCCTTGTTATCAGTAAGTGAGAATAGCTACCCTTTTAGAAATCTAAATTGCCTACAAAGATCTGCCCTGCCATGTTCCTTACTTTTCTCTCTGATAGAAATGTTTTGGTCATTACATTATGCTAAGGCCTTTTTCCACAACTTTCTCAGTTTAGAGTTTTTATAGAGTCAAAATGGCACAGAGGAGAGCCAAAATATAAACAAAGTCCTCTGACAAGGAATGGAAAAATTTCATATTTATTTGAACAAAGATTTTCTTTCATTTTTATACATATTTGGCCTATTTTTTAAGTCAAAATGCATAATCATTATATAATAATTTGGATAAGAACTTAGACTTCATACTGTAAAGTTTTGGTTTAAACTAGTTTAAAACTAGATTACTTCATTTCTGCTTTTAACAACCAATGTGTTAGAAGAAAAAAATTACCTTAATAAGGCTAAGTTGAATATTATAATCTGGCCCTTAATATTGCTGATTTCTGCTGCTGGTGGGAGCTATTTAATGTTTCATCAGCTAAAAGTTTGCATTTTGGTTTTGTGCAATGTTAAGGAAGGAAAAAACTTTTCTTCGTCGTGACAAGTTAACTTATCTATTAATACTCTAACTGGGACATTTTTCAACTGAAGTGACTTTAAATGAGATGGACTTTGGTTTTGGGAAGTTTAAATTAATGTCTTATAAAATTTAATGAAGAATAAAACCAAACATTTGCATATATTTGAAACAAAAACTTACCTATACAGGTGACTTTTTTTTTTTTTTAGCACTTACAAATTCTGCCATATTTGACATGTATTATGTGTTATGTATATGCTATTATGCATTTGAAGTCATACAACTATTCAGATATTAGAGCATCTTTATTTTTAGTTAGCAAAAATGTAACTGGTAAATTTCTAAGGAACTCAGCCCTGGCTGAATGGATTTTTTAAATTCCCCAAATTATCTTCAAACTCAGATATATTTAAGTAAACAGAAATAAAACAGGATAGAGAAAATCAATGGAAATAAAGATAAACCTATTTCAAACTATTCCAATAAGATAATGGACACTATAATTTTCCAATATTAGATATTATAATACAAACTATTCCAATAAGATATTGGACACTTGACACCATATTTTTACCAGATTAGGGGGAAAAAAGATATTTATGTGTGTCATTGTGATTCATTCAACAAATATTTATTATGTATCCATTAAGCACCAGATACTACACTGAGTTCTAGGAATATATAACTAAGAACCAGACATATATAGTTTTTCTCATCACAGAACATAAAATCAAAAGTGACAGATGTTGTTTGTACCACTAACAGGAGAGACAAAATCAAACAAAACAAAACATAACAAAAAACTTTAAACAGCTGTAGCCTAGCTTGG
Organism: Neotragus moschatus; assembly: GCA_006410615.1. Lineage (NCBI taxonomy): Eukaryota > Metazoa > Chordata > Mammalia > Artiodactyla > Bovidae > Neotragus > Neotragus moschatus. The sequence goes on from SJYA01000487.1 coordinate 2,555,796, forward strand.
ACTGCCCTCACAGAGAGGAAGCAGTATGCTTAGACGTTTTAGAAAATCACTTGTGATTTCATTATTGTTTTCGTTTCACCTCAAGCTAATTCTCATGGATGATGTGAAAAGAGACCAATACAACTTGTCAAAATTTTTTGTCTTTAATAAATATACAGATGTTTTTGCTTCTGGATAAGCTTTATACTTATTTTTATTTTCCTCAGCATTTCATGACTTTTAGTATCAAATTTAGGAAATGAAATGATTTATTCCAACTCTCTCACTTACATGGATGGAGCAAGTGAGGTTCAGTGGGGCAATATGACTGACCAGATCATTCGGTTTTGATTATTACTAGCAGGGGTCACTCCAGTACTCTTGCCTGGAAAATCCCATGGACAGAGAAGCCTAGTGGGTTGTAGTCCATGGAGTCGCTAAGAGTCAGACATGACTGAGCAACTTCACTTTCACTTTTCACTTTCATGCACTGGAGAAGGCAATGGCAACCCACTCCAGTGTTCTTGCCTGGAGAATCCCAGGGACAGGGGAGCCTGGTAGGCTGCTGTCTATGGGGTTGCACAGAGTTGGACACGACTGAAGCAACTTAACAGCAGCAGCAGCAGGGGTCAAGGTTGAAATATTACCTTTATATAATTAATCTGGGGTCACTGTTTTTTTTTTTTTTTCTCTCAGCAATCACTTTCTGCTGCTTGAGGTTGGTGGAAATGTAGGGCATCTCCTCCTGTGTCTGTTGCATCGTTATTGTTTCCTTTTTCATCCAGTGGTTGTCCTTCTTTTGCTTCAATATAGAGCCTAGCTTTTTCTTGATCTAATAACCATCTGATAGCATAGCTTGTTCAATCAGTCACATCATCCCTCAGCTTAGTTCAATCAGGAAATCCTATTGGTTGGACAAAAAAGATGCCAGGACATATGAAAAAGATAGGTCTAGCTGTTTTACATATGGTAATGTGTATGTTTCAAAGCTACATGTTGATTTATGGCAGAGGCCATCACAATATTGTAAAGTAATTACCCTCCAATTAAAATAAATAAATTAAAAAAATAAAGATAAAACTCTTTGTGCTCTAACAGAGAAATTAATCTTTGATCATTTGAAAGATGGACAAATATTAATTTTGCAGAAATAGACATATTTTCTTTCATCTATATTAATGAAAGATGTAACCTTACATATCTTTATATAAATTATTTTGTTTTTTATATAGTGTCTTTAATTTTTAAATTAAGAAGAGAAATCTATCCATGACATAGTAGTCATCTTGTGTAAACTCTTTTGAATCATGTTCAGGGTTTTAAAATATTGAGCAAAGATTGTACTTAATCAGAAGAAAAGCCTACCTGAAAGAGACTACTCTTTTTTTTTTTTTCTCATTTATAGGGAAAATGTATTAATTATGCTTTTATAGGCCAGTAACTATATCCTTGGCCTTTTTTGTTTGACCTACATTACCATTTGAAAATCTCCATGTTCAGTAAAAGGAAGAAAAAGCAGTGTACTGAAATGCAGATCTGATTTAAGTACTATCATTGTTCTTTGTTATTTTATTAAAAAAAAAACCCATTGCTTTAAGGAAGCATAAAGTTAGTATTCTTGTTTTAGAGAAGATTGCCAAACCTCATGCCCATATATTATTACATGATTGTTCTAGCACTTGAGTGGTAAGAATAGCTTTTGGCTCCTAGTAGTAACCTCTGTAACTATCAGGGGAAAAAAAATCACCGTTAATTTCCTCCCTTCCACTTCATCCCCACCTAAGATGTTGCTTTAAGTTATTCTACAAAGACTTCAAATGCAAACAAGGAAATCAGAGCAGAAGTTTCAACTGTCAACTTCTGCTTAGAAGATCCTTAATAAAAGCTTCGTGTCAAGATTTGTGAAACATCTGCCAAAATCACTGGTCTGAAGTTGCAAACAAAGTGTTAATCAAGGCAGCCCCACTGTGGCTTAATAAGCTCAATGACAGACACTTCTTGGCAATCAAGGTTCCTCTGATGATCGTCTAATCAAACAGTACTGATTCTTTCTCACCATCACTTTGGTTGAGGACACATTCATCACCAAACAGATTCAACAGCACCCTGAAAATCAAAGGAATGAGTACAACACAGTGCTTTTAACTTTGACTTATGGTATGCGGTAGCAGTAAATAAAATAAATTCAATAACAACTTTTGTAGGGGCTGAAAAGTCTCAAATTTTCCTTGGTCAGAGGATACAATAAAATGACAACACTGACAGAGTCCAGCTTGTTGGAGTCCAGCTTCACCTTCATGTGAAGGTGTGGGTATTAATTTGGTTAATTTCTAATGATCATCCATAATAACTTACAAAAGAGTTTGAATAATGAAACAATGTAAAAAGAAATTGGGTTCCAAAAATAAGCTTTTCTAAGACAGAAAATGTCTTAAAAACCTGCAGTATTTAGAGACTTAATTAGTATACTGGGTCATTATGACATCTAGCTCGTTTCATTACCCTCCTAATGTATTATTAGTTGGCAGTTAAATACTGTCTGCTGGGACCTAAGAGTTTTTCCTCTTGTCTTTCTGGTCATACTTATTGCCTAGGCCGACAGCTTACCTGTAGTGAGGAAGAAATGGAACACCAATTAGAAAGCTTTCAGCCCAGCACCCATGGAAAAGCCAAAAGCTGATAAAGGTCAGCGTGAAATTTGAATGACAGGGCTAAAGTCTTTTACTCATAATTTTGTGTTTGCAATAGAATTCAGAGCAATTCACAGCCTTAAAGGCCTTAAGTGAGAACAGCAATTAATTGTAATGAATAATCTGACAAATCTGGTTGACATATGGCTGCTAATGCCCTCCTTTCTAGTGGGAGCAGTGGAGGGATTAGATTAACTCAAATGAAATCTGGGACCGCCATGCCATCTGCATGTTCAGTAGGAAACGGTACACGTTAAATGGTGAGTGGGTAGATATCTGTCTTGTACTCATCTCTCTCTGAGCCCTTGGCAGATCTGGGAATAGCAGTTTTATTACTGCACCAGCTGCCTGTCAATAGAGTAATATGGAAAGGACTAGAGTACAACCTAGAAAGCTAATATACCAAGAAGCTGCTAAAAATTAACTCGATACAATTAACATGGCTTTCTAAATTTCTCTGTTTATACAATGCATATTTATATTTTGATTTTTGGTTCACCCTGTTGAACATTCACTAATTAAACAATATCATTTCCATCTGCACTGTTTGTATGCCCTTCATAGAGATGTAAGTGGCAAGTAGAGAATAGGTGAATAAAGCCCAACTTTTACTATTTCCATTATGTTGAGGGTAAGATAGAGAATGTTGAAATGAAATCCACAGGTAATCCCCCAAACCTCATTTGGTAAGTCCTTTCTCCTTCCCCACCTCTGCCTCCCTCCTTTTTTTTAAACTCCATTGTTCGCAAGTAGTGACTTGGGGTGCATTACTCTTTCCCCTCTTTGGCCTCCATGCCTCCTCTGATGAAAGAGGCAATAATCAAAGAGGTAGCTGAAAGCAAAGAAAGGTTCACAAGCATTAGGGCTGACTTCTGCAAATTCCATTGTTGTCCATCTTTGTTAGGAGAGAAAGATTGCAGTCCACGCTTATTTCCTCTCACCAGCCTTTCATGTGTGTCTGTCGTAAAGCCAGGTTCCTCCTTGAGCTTGCTGCCTCGCTGAGTGGGGTTTACTTTTTATTTTACTTGAATACCTTGTATTAAACTCCAAGGCTAAACTGTTATTTGAACAAACAACCCATATACAAACCTTGCCTTTGGGGTGTGAGTTAAATCCCTGCCCAACTTGCTCACTTCACTTCAGCCCCGGTTGCCACTGCCAGTTATTAGTCCTTGGAGAATATAGATCTTGAAACCTCATTCCACCTCTTTCTCTTTATAGGCTTTTCACTTGATCAAATGAAATCCATACAAACCTTGTGTGTTTGAAAAAGAAAACAAACGGAAATTCTCTCCCCAATCTCTTGTCACTCACAGTTTCTTGGAGGCATTTATGGAACACAGTGCTCTCAGATACAAGCTGGCTATTTCGCCTTCCTGAGAGGACTACTGGTACACCTCTGGTTATAGAGGACTAAAACTAAAGCATCCACTGCCCACTAGCTAGTCTACTTTTAATCTCTCAATAGTCTGCAAGACTTGACAACAATCATATTTGGACCTAGTGCTGCTGCTGTTGCTAAGTCGCTTCAGTCGTGTCCGACTCTGTGCGACCCCATAGACAGCAGCCCACCAGACTCCCCCGTCCCTGGGACTCTCCAGGCAAGAACACTGGAGTGGGTTGCCATTTCCTCCTCCAGTGCGTGAAAGTGAAAAGTGAAAGTGAAGTCGCTCTGTCGTGTCCAGCTCTCAGCGACCCTGTGGACTGCAGCCTACCAGGTTCCTCCATCCATGGGATTTTCCAGGAAAGACTACTGGAGTGGGGTGCCGTTGCCTTCTCCATTTGGACTTAGTAATTTGTCCAAAATAAGCATTTCTAATCAAGATAAAACCAAGGACTTACCTTCCTGTAGGTACTTACTGAGAAAAGTCAGAATATTATGAAAGATGAAATTCCCACTCAAAACAAAACAAAACAAAACTTGATGGTCAGTTTTAAATAATTATCTTCGGTGGTTAAGTACAGAGACAGTGAGATGACAGTGGAAAAACCTTTGCTTCCTTTTAGGAAAACAATCTTGACTTAGGGTTGTGTGGTCTCAGGCAAGATATTTAACCTCTTTGAGCTTTAGTTTCCTCCTTTGTATAGTAAATTGGTTCAACAATGTGATATTGGTATAGGGATGTGTACTTTCTATTCCTACTTAGTGTAAACTGGGTGATGTTGGGTTGCCTACAACTAATACAGGGTTGACACTTCCTCTTTTTTAAAGGGGTTCAGTGCCTCAACTGTAAAGTGAAATATTTAGATTAAGCTTAAAATTTTTAGAGTTTTCTTCTCAGCAAGAATAATTTTGGTATAGAATTTGAAATGTAAGATATTTCATGGACAGTGTTCAGGTCATGTTTAAAACATTTAATTTGGCCTGAGCATAGAACAATTGAAACAACCACCATCTGGAAAAAACGGTATGGCCAGGTAGATGTTTATTGGCTGAATATTCATAATAGTTTATGTAAAGATTGCAGTTGTTCAAACCAGTGATTTAATTTGTGGTTTCTGTTTGTAGACTGTGTACTTTTGAATTTTGGGCAGAGCAATGGTTCTCAAAATTGTGATTCAGAATCAGCCGCTTCAACAGTATCTGAGAATCTGTTGAAAGGCAAGTTCTCAGCCTCTACCCACTTGGTAGTGGGTCTGTTCAGTGAATCAGAAATTCTGGGTGTAGGCCCAGCAACCTGTGTTTTAATTATCTTTTCAGGGGGTTCTGCTGTATGCCCAATTTGAGAACCACTGCTCTGGATGATAAATCTTTGGTTACCTACTTCAATATAGACCGGCTCCCAGAGTTAGGCCATTCACTTGTATTAAAAAAGAAGGAACGAAAAAGAGAGGCCAACAAATAAATAAATAAAAGAAGAAAGGAAATGATGATAAAGTTAAGGAAACTTGACCTTCACTGGTTGGTACAATGCTACAACAGTTGCCTATTTTATAGGGCTTCTTGCTAACAGGGAAATCACGTATTACCCACCCTAGCTTACAATTTACCTTCTAGATGGCAAGCAGATGACTTCTATGGCTCTTTTCTGGTCTATTTGATTTTCTCACCTAAATCTCCAGGGGATCTTCCTGACCCAGGGATCAAACCCAGGTCTCCAACATTGCAGGCAGGTTCTTTATGGTCTGAGTCACCAGGGAAGCCCAAATCTCTGCTAGTGATTATTTTTTCCCCTTCAAAGTGTTTGTAGAGCTCAGCTGGTCCACCTTCTGTGTGAGGATGCTTACAAAGTCGTACTACTGCTCATTTCCTACGTTCTTATCTATTGATCACCTTGGGCAAGAACTGTCCCCATCCTCCCAACCCACACTTAGACTCTGTGCCAGTCCCGTAATGCATTTGCCTATATCCATGACATATTTCTCTCACCACACGTGCAGATCCTGAACATTCTGCCCTTGTTTTCAGAAGGAACCTCTGTGATTTGTCATTTAATTGTTTTTCTGATTCTCAGAGACCTCTGAATAACAAATAGAAAGAAATTCCTAAAATGGGAAGCTATGATTATGTGTCCCTTTAGTCGTCCTCAGTGGCCTTGAGAAGACTTTTGATAATTCTTTGTGAAATTGAATTGCATCATTTAACCCTTCCTCACTAGTTATTTCCCCATCTCTCTCTGACTACACTGACTATACTTTTATTTGAAGGAAGGATTGCTTCATGATTCTCATACAATAAAGGTCTATCTGTGTATCATGTGTATATATAAATATATAGACACAGGTCATGCTGAATTTAGGAGTTTTAAGAAAATCTGCTAACCGGATGGATCATGATCAAAGTTTTATTTAAACTCCTTAAATCTTTTTTAATGTTTTGGTCTTGTAGTTTTTTTCCCCACTAGTTTTGGCTATTAGAAGTATTTCCAGTAAGCTTGATTCTGTTAGCCATCGTTTTGGATATTTGCTCACTGGTGTTAAAATGATACACCTCTCACTTTGTGTCATTTGCCAATTTAATGAGTCCACCTACTCTGCTACATCCAGTTAATTGATAAATAAGTTAGAATAGCTGTGTCCTTCACTGCCGGGGTGTAGCCTGCTTGACATTTCAGTACTGCTCTTGGATTTGTAGGATCGGTTACATTTTGTAAGGCAATTTTGTGTAGAATGCGATTGAGCTTTCTAGATTTATGCATGTCACTTTATACTCTCAGGTTTGTCTCACAGAATCATTAGCGACAGTTCAGTCTGTTATTTGTTGCTCTTTATGGCATCATATTGCTCTCATGGGAGTTTAATAGAGACTTTTAAAATTTGTAACTGTGCATTTGATAGAAATTTAGAGAGATTCTCAATTTCCTTGCATAGTAAGATATAGAATTTCTTCCTCAGTTTCAGTGATTGTCAACCCATCAGTATTCAAAGATAGGACTTTGTACAAAACTTCTGTTTGTTTTTCTGCACAGCTGGATAAAAGCCAGTCTACTATATTTTTAATGCTCTCAGCCTTTTTAGTAGTTGCCTACCTCTGAGTTTCCTGCCCTGAATTTTGCATTCATTGTATTTGTAAAGATGAAAGAGAAAGAAGCTTTTAAGTCTTCTATTGGTAACATCTATTATCAATCTCCTTTACCTGTTTAATAAAGGAGTCATATTTTCTTTCTTTCTACCCATTTGCCTCTTCAAACGTCCAACTTCACTTGACCCTGCCATATAGTCCTAGAAATAGTGTATATAGGAGTTTGAAAGGCTAGCAGTTCTTACAGCATTTTAATACATTTCAATTTTGCAGCACAATGAATACTGACAATATATTTGGGATTTTAAAAATAAAGAAAAGCAAATTATGAATGCAGTAAGAAATTTTAATTTCACAAAACTCAACAGGGGTAAGGGAGCATTTTAAAAAAAAATTTTGCGTACTAGGTCTATCAAGTAATTATAAAGTTGAAGGTTTTATAAAAAAATTTAATTTGCTTGTACAACACGTTGAGTTTGTACTAGATTTTTAAAATGTTTTTTAAAAAACTGATTTTTAAAATAAAACACCATTTCAGGTATCTGTGTTCCTTAGAAGACGTCTATATATTTAAGTTATATTTGAGTAATATGCTTTAGACTAGTCAAGTTTATTTAAAAATAAAACTGACTAAAACTTATAAAATTAAGTTTTTCCTTAGATGGCTACAATAAATTTACCAGATCCAGGAATTGCATTCTTTTATTTTAATAACTGTCACCTGGATTAAGAGTTATGCTTAGTTTTAAAAATGCAAACAATACTACTACTTCTAAATTTATTTTGTTAATGAAGCCACTACATAAATTTAGCCCTTTTTTTTTATTAATTGCTTACACTGAAAAGGGCTAAATTCAGAATAACTCTCTGTTTCAAAGACCTAATTGCCAAGGACCTAGTCTTAATATTAACTAGGATAATTATTATGCAAAGCATACCCACCCAGAATGTTTGCATAGCTATCACAAGCGCTTTCATAAATGATGCTTTAATTAGTCTTAATTAGAATTTGTTTAAGTCAGCAGGGAATGCAGGGCCCGTGAAATGATGTATGTAATAAGCATCAGGCTCACTTTTTACTTGGGGAATAGAGCTGACAAAATCACATCACGTTAAATTGATTCAGTCAGAATTAAAATTCTTATGGTATTAATTAAATGGGGGATCTCATTAGCAGGCTACAGGGTGACGGAACGACTCTTTGGCGACCAGATGTGAGGAAAGAAGCACGGAAGGAGAGAGTAACATTAGACCCAAAAGTCATCTAATTCTTAAATATAGACACAATGACATTCAACCTGGTTCGAAGTTGTCCAACTATGTATATAAGATTAAGATACCAGGAACTCAGAACAATTTGTTTGTTTGTTTGTTTTTGGTTATTTGATGTCTTCAATCTTCTTCATCCTTCACCTCAGTTTAAAAAAAAAAATCGGAGTATTCAGAAACATCATTTTTATTTGACAAACCAACTCAGTACCCCTGGGAATCAATAACTAATTAAAATGGATAAATGTGAGTTTTGTTATTTAAATACATGTTTTTTTCTTTTTGGACATGAAATTCATTGAGAAATTTTATCTAAGATTCTTTCCTCATTTCTTACCTACATTTCTTCTCATTGTATAGTCACATAAATAATAGGGTATCAATCAACGCATTCACAGAGCCATGGGTGACTTTCCTTCTCTCTGCTGTTTGATAAGGAAAGAAGGCATATCTTGTTATTTGTAAAGCAGTTCTGAGTTTGCAAGTCTAGTCATGGATGGATGATATTTACTTCCAATTAGCATATGTTTTGTGAATGGCAAGGGGCATATGCTGCGGCTATGTACATTTTTGGTCAATATTAACAATTTAAGCTTTTGGCTTCATTCCTTCAGGCACGTATGAAAAAGGAATATTTTTCTTATAAATGCTGAATGGGTAGAAAAGATACGGAGGCTAAACCTTCCTACTGAAAGACATTGGGTTAGACAGCTGATATTTAACTACAGAGGAAGTGAGTCTTAATTGTTATTCATAGGAAAACATGAGTCTTTTGAAAACACAGTCACCTCTTTAAAGTAAAAATCAGAAAGTTAATAGTTGGTGGAATTTAAAAATTGTCTCCACTCACATTTTGTTATACACTAGTAAACAAAAGTGCAATATCTACTGTAGACTACCATCTATTTGGGAAAATGGTTTTGATTTCTTTTTACTTTAAAATGAATAGATTTCTTTGGTATTTGAGTGGTATTTCTTTGGTATTTGATACCCTAAGACTATCAAGGAGAAGGTAGGCTCTGGGTAAACTGTTTCTTGGGAAGAGGTATATCTTAGCTTCCAAATAGAACAGTAAGTTTTAGCCTCAAACATCAGTTTCCTCTTTCCAGTAATTTTTATTTTTATGGAAGTAATCTTATGTTGTCATTTCCTGTTCCATTTAGATTCTTTTCCCTCCAAAATGAGGTATCAAGATTTAAAGCACAATATAGATTAAAAAACAGCTTAAGTGTGTTTCACTCTACTTTGAAATGTTTGGTATATTTTATATCTTGACTGTTTCACCCCTTTCTGACAGGTTGTTGAGAGTTTAAGTAAAACATAACAACAATGACCAGCCTTTCAAATCCTGAGAACATTTTAAAAAGTCAAAACACACTATGCCAATGCCTTTTTAGCAGAGTGTAACAAATGAAAATATACTTGTGTAGGCATCCACTTTTAAAAACCTCATTCTGGAATTAGTTTAACAAGGACAAAAACTGATCTAACGTTGGGCCATTTCCTTGACAACACAAAGAAAGAAAATGCAAGTTCATTCTGAGCTGATCCTTTTTGCAAAGATGCTGCGATGCAGAATAAACATTATGGAGTATACTTCATTTTTAACATTTCCAGACACAAAGTCAAGTGGCTTGTTCTTCCACGGTGTTATATAGCATATGCCAGATAAACCAACAATTGTATTGGTGACAAGGTATTTTGCATATCAGTAACTGAGTAATTAAACATACATACTAAGATGGTCAGCCTTGAAATGAATTCTGTGTTGGCTCCTAAGAATTTATATGAGATCTGCTTGCTTCTATGTTCCTCTATAATATATTTCAAGCTTTTTTTTTTTTTTTTAAGTTTAAGATGTCTAAAACAATAATCCTAGTTTGTTGCCACACTCAATCATGAGTGGAAAAAAAAAATTCCCAACACATCCTGTTTAGGAAACTAGCTTTCTCATGGCTATTTTTCTTCTTGGGGGAAAAAAAAATAACGTATTTATTTTATAACTGTGCCTGGAGCCAACTCCTGTGTTCCTTGCCTTTAGCAACAGACAAACCTCTACTGAGGCTTTTTTAACAGCCTAAAGGAATATAGTAAAAGGTTACATAAACATTCAGAAAAATAAATTAATAACCCCAAGCCTTCTAAATGTACTGAAGAGGGACAGGCTATGTAGTGTGCAATGGTTTTGATTTAGGTAAGGTCTGCTGTCCAATATTCAATTTCCATTTGTAAAATTAATAGCTCCTCCATGAATTGAATGCATTTAAGCTTAGAAACATCTCCTTGCTACCTCATAATGAAGGGTATGGGATTTAGAATAACAGAGGCATATATTTACATATTGCCTCTTCCATGTCCTGGTTTAAGACATTTGGGAGATCACAAAAATTCTGTCTACCTTATATGACGGATGAATGCTTGCCCCATATCCTAAGCTGTACTCCATGAGAGCAGAAGACTAGGTCTGTCTTACTTTGCCCAAGCCCAAAATATCATATCGCTCAGTATACTTTTGTTGAATGAAAAAAAGAATAAATCAAATCACCTTACTTCCATAGTGATAAAAGACAGTTTTATATTTAGCAGCTATCAGATCATTTCTTGAGAGCAGTTTGTGATCCATGAGGAGAGAGGGGAAACACAGGCACTGAAACAGTAGGAAGTATTGATCTGCAGCCATGGGTGAACCAGAACAGGATACCAAGAATGGATGTATAAGCCTGGAGTGAAATGTTCCCTGCTATGTAATATTGTCTAACTTGAACCTAAAAACATCAGAGCTCCTGTTATGACATGAAGAAACAACAGGAAGCTTAGAATATTGAGAAATTTGTTTTGTTCATAGAATGTTTGTTGGGAACATTTCATTAATTCAAACAATAATTTCAGAATTTTCCTTGGTATAGCTTTAATCTTTTAAGATGACATGGCTAAACTCTTTTTACCCCTTTTTTAGTTTAGATTAAATTTTACAACAAAATTAAGACCACACAACATGGTTTTTAGAAAGCTTGAAGAGAAAGGAATATCATACATTTATCATTATTGAGATTATGACGAGTAATGGGAAGGGACATTCTGCTTTGGTGGATTAATGCTAAATCAGAAGTCATATGGTCTTTGTGACCCTGGGTTAAGTTCTTTAGTTGCTACCACTTTCACTATTGTTAAATGGTCAGAAAGAGTAATACCATGATATTTTAAATAGCAAAGATAGAATTGGGGCCAAATAAGAAGGCCAGGAATACAAGGAATCCACAGAGGAGCCTGACCACATTTCATTACCATTTATCAGAAGAGGTGCCTTTTATTTCCTGGTACCACGGAACCTACCAACTGTTACTAACGCTACGTCTTTCCCTCTGCCTTAAGAATGCCCTCACTTCTTTGACCATGGTGCGAAGAAAGTTCAAACCATGCCAGCCCCCATCAGTGCCTGTGGGACCCTCACCTCAGTCTTACTCCTTAGCCCCCTTTAATAAACTCCCATGGCAGACACCTTTCCTTGCTCTCATAAGTCATTTTTGGACCAGCTTGGGAGCCAGCCCTGCTCTTTCCGGGGGTATTCATTGTGACGAATAAACCTTCGTTATATTCTCTTGTGTATGTCATCAATCTCAACATGTGAACCAGATTGTGAGCATATGAGTCCATCCTGTCTCTGAGAGGTGATCACAACACCCATTCAATATGTGACCTTCCCACAGACAGAAGTTAAATGCTGAATGTAGAAGAGAAGGATCTGTTTGTTTGTTTGTTTTAATACAGTGTACATTTTGTCTGTGATTTCTTTTAAGACCCTGGATGCCCTGTGGACCAACAGCTCTGTAATAGGCCAAAAAGAACTAGATATTGATATGATTAGGAATATCAACAGCAGGGGCAGAGGTTAGGATGAGAACTTGAAGAGCTATTAAGTCTCGTTTCTTTAGGGCACAAGTTGATATCCAGCTGGGATCAGAAATTTTCCCTGGTGGTGTAGCACTGCCTAATTAGCTGCTTTAGGGAAGATTCTGCCTTTCTCTGAGCACTGGCCTCAGTTGGAGACAGGAAACTCACCTACTTCAGTGGTGAGGCTGGAATACTTAATTAATTAATGATTGAAGCATATTTATGATTTGGGGATGAAAGGGCTTTAGGAGTGAAAATGTTACTACATTTCTTCCTATTGCTACTGGGAAACATGGGTCACTTTTGGCAAATTAATGAACCCGAATTAAAATACATTTTTTTTTTACCCAAAGATTGGTAAATTGTGAATACCTTCAGAATCTCTTTCCTCTCTGTTAATCTTAAAAGCTTGGATCAGTTTTGTAAAGTATGACATTCTTACTATAGAATTTGATGCTCTTGGAATCAAGCTTCACTGTAAGAGTACATGCTTGTCTTGCAGTAAGCACTGATATTTACTATAACAGTGAATGTGGAGAGGAAAATGGAGAAAGAGCCTGGATCCAGTAATAAAAATCCTCTTTGTTCCTATAGATAAAGGCTCAAAGTAATGATGCCCTGACAGATTGACATTAGGAGACAAGTCTAACTGGTATTAAGTCAGAAAATCTCTCTCATGGTTTTCTATAAAGTAAGTGTGGTGATAGTAGGAAAGAGCTCAACTAAATCACTGAAGAAATAAAGGTGAGCAGGGATAGATCCGATACAAGCTCTGGATTCATAACAAAGGCAAGTAGGGAAATAAATCCTTAGGAAACAATGAAGGAAGAAGTCAGGTGGTAGTTCTAGCACATGGAAGTATTAGCAGAACGGCTATAAGAATCATGCATACTCTTTGAAACGATGGACCACTTATATTGTCTTTCTTATTACTTCATAGTGATCTTAAATAGAAAACAAAAAGAGTATTAAAGCTTTTTTTCTCCTTTTAAGTTTTCTAAGTGTCTCATCTCTGGTTGGTATATAAACTCATCTTCAAATCTCAACTATTTTATGACTGTGCCAAACTGCAGAAAAAGAATTAAGTTTTCTACTCACTGCTTCCTCACAGAAATCTAGCATAGAAAATATTAGTGTATTTGCACTAGGCTACTTCAGTGAGTTTTAAACCATGAAATTAAAAGACGCTTGCTCCTTGGAAGGAAAGTTATGCCCAACCTAGACAGCATATTCAAAAGCAGAGACATTACTTTGCCAACAAAGGTCTGTCTAGTCAAGGCTATGGTTTTTCCAGTGGTCATGTATGGATGTGAAAGTTGGATTGTGAAGAAAGCTGAGTGCTGAAGAATGGATGCTTTTGAACTGTGGTGTTGGAGAAGACTCTTGAGAGTCCCTTGGACTGCAAGGAGATCCAACCAGTCCATTCTAAAGATCAGTCCTGGGTGTTCTTTGGAAGGACTGATGCTAAAGCTGAAACTCTAGTACTTTGGCCACCTCATGTGAAGAGTTGACTCATTAGAAAAGACCCTGATGCTGGAAGGGATTGGGGGCAGGAGGAGAAGGGGACAACAGAGGATGAGATGGCTGGATGGCATCACTGACTTGATGGACATGAGTTTGGGTGAACTCCGGGAATTGGTGATGGACAGGGAGGCCTGGCGTGGGGTCATGGGGTCGCAAAGAGTCGGACATGACTGAGCGACTGAATTGAACTGAACTGAATACAAGAAAGGGACTTAGCAGGCAGAGGGGCTCCACATGTGTTGATCTACAGTGTGAAGCACAATTGATAAAAAAAAGACCCAGAAGAAGACAGCTTTAGAGAAAATGATAAGTACAGAAAGAAGACCATTTTCTAAAGTGCCAAAAGCAATTACCACTTGCACTTTGACCTTTGCAATTTTTGTAAACACTAATAGGAAGGCAATGCATGAACAAAAGCTTGCAGAATAAGACTTGGGTCAGATAAGGAACTCACTTAGAGGATAATCAACTATCAAGATGCCTTCTGGGTATTAGGAAATAGGATATTTCTTCTGAGATGGTTTTATAATGCTCACTATCACTTGGCAGTTCAGGAGGCAAAGCCTATGTAAGAAAACGCGACTCATTTAAAAAAGGAGATTTCTTGCTCTTTTGCGTTTCTAAGACTCTGGCTCCATAAAACATGAAAAAGGTGGTGCAATAATCTGGCTTATCCAATCAAAACCCTCCTTTAAGTATAAAGGAAACCTTCCCTGTGTCGAGGGCCTTGTTATCCAGCGAAGTATTGACCCCTAAAAGCCCCAAGCACTTCTTTCTCCACAGAAATGATTTAGAATCCTGTCATATTTATGTTTGTACTTGTCTTAGTTTCTGTGTTGTCTACATATTTTCATTATAAAAAAGTAAGAAACACTTGTATATGTAACATATTATGTATTTATGAGACTACCATGGATATGCATACACATATGTCTCTTTGGCCCAGTTAAAATTCAGGAAGCGATTCCCACATCTTGAACAAAGTATGTATGTTGGAGGTCATTTTTGAAGTTTAGCGTTGAGCAGACTTTGTAGAGTGAGAATTTTCTATGTTTGGGAAAAGGAACAAGAAAATACTGTGAAATAACCAACGAACCTACCATCCCATGAGTAATCCATAAAATCTTCTCAGACTCATTGGTTTACCCGACCATCATTCTCAGTGTTTGAAAATATTTAGAAATGTACCAACTAATGCTTTATCAGTATTCAGTTTTATTGCCAAAACATGTGGGAGAAAGAATAGAAATCTAAAAGCATAGGAAAGAAGATTAAAAAGTAGCCTAGGCTCGGGTCCCTATTTAACTCACTTTCTTATCTGTGGTTCAGGTTTGTTGTGTGTGTTCGTCTCTCAGTCGGGTCCAACTCTTTGTGACATCATGGATTGGGGCCTGACGGTCTCTTCTACCCATGGGATTTCTCAGGCATGAATATTGGAGTGGGTTGCCATTCCCTGTTCCAGGGGATCTTCTAGACTCAGGGATCGAACCCAGGTCTCCTGCATTGCAGGTGGATTCTTTACTATCTGAGCCACCAGAGAAGCTCTCAGCTCTATTAAACAACTTTATATTTGGTTAATGTCACCAGCATCTAAGAACTCTGTGATCCTAAATGCCATGTAAGTCTTGGTGGGGGAATGGAACAGCACCATCATGAAGGAATCTCCCATGATGGGAAGAAGTGAAAATAGGAATATGAGACATTTGGAAGAAGACAGTTAAGGATATAGGGACTCTAATATTAATGGGAAAAAAAAGCTGATAGAAAAGACATTAACCACTGAGTGATAACTATTGATAAAGCATTCCTTTATAATTATGAGTATTTGCTTATTAAGCCCAGTCCATGAGATGGAATAAATAATAAATAGCATCCTTTAGAACCCTAGGATAACTTTAGCCATCAATCTATGAATTAGCAAATATTTGTGAAAGAAAGACATGGTCCCGCAAGGATTTTATAGTCTAGTTAGAAGAGATACACAAATCGTTAAAGGCATTATGTGATAACTTCTAGGGGAAACTGAGTTTTTCAAATTAGCTCATACTAAAATCCATGATGAATTTCATTAATTCAGCAGTTTTACCCCTTCCTGCCTCTGCCTCATGACTCAGGGCATAAAACCAGTCATCTCTTCCATACATGAATGTAGAGAGTTACTCAGTGTGCTCACAAGTTGTTCATTCATGTTTTCTCTCCAGCTTCCTCAGTGATGCCTTTGAGACTCTTGAAAATTACTCCCTCTTCAGTGGCTGCCAGTGTCCTCTATGAGATTACTCGAACTTTGGATGACCACCATCCCTCCTTGGTAGAGTGCACAGGCTGCGCAGTGTTTTGTAAAACAGTTGGCAGAAGACACATCCCATAATATGTGTCATTGGTGTTGCATTAGCCCCAGAAGCAGCACTACTTGACTCGTAAGTATCATAAAACCATTCTTGAAAATGTTGCTTTCAAATTTTTGTTCTAACTGCTGTAAAGCTTTAGGGGGTTTCTGGTACCACTTGACAACAGAATCAGTGTCACTGTCTTTCTGGCTCATTGTTTTTCATGTATTTTTATGTCCTAGATACTGTGTACCTTCCTTTCTTTTTTGATGCAAAACGAAACCTCCGTGCATCATGCAAAAACATAAATATTGACTAAGTTGGATAGGATTGTGTCTCAGCATCCACTCTCCCTCTGCTGTGCTTGGGATCAGCTGTTTCCTGAGTTGACATGATACTAGCAAGGAATTCAGGGGTGTGGAAACTTTTCTCTGGCCAGGGTAGTCAGAACAAGAAAGGAATAACAGGTGGCACTTGACCTCTGCTGTAGGAATAGTTAGAGTCCTGTGGGAGGTGGCTTTCCAAGTAGAAGAGTGCTGTGGGGAGTGCTGTTGTGCCGTGCATCTCCCCGCTTCAGACCCGGGCACTCAGGTCCTCACCACTAGGAGTGATTGCCTGCTGAAACTCACAGCTGAGTCCTGGTCCAGGAATAGCCCTCAGCCCAAGAGACCTGTATCACCTTTCAAGGGGCAGCCTCACCCAATGCCTGGTTAACGTGAAGGTACAAAGACCGGTCAATGTGGCACCTCTCCAGGTCAGCCAGCTCTGAAGTTGCTCATGGGTTTGATGGTGGACTCTGTTGCAACAGTGTCACAGTTCACATTCTGTCCTTGCCAAGTCCTTCTCCCATCACTTTCTTACAGGTGTTGCACAGATCACCTCCATTAAAAATCCTGTAAGTAAAGCTCCGTGTCACAGTCACTTTTGTAGGAAACCCATCTAAGAAAAGTGAGGAATAAAATAATATTTTAGGGGACTGTGAATGTACCTGCTGGGCTAGAGTGCAAATTTCATGATGAGTGGTTTTTTGGGACATAATGCTAGAAAACAAAGTTTCCAGAGAGGTCCTTGAGTGCCAGATTGTAGTGTTGGGACTTTAACAGACCAAAATCAGTAAACACCTGGTACATGAGCTCACAGCAGCTTCTCCATCTTACATCTGGAGTGGACATCTGCAGTCAATGACCGCTCTCTTCCCTACAGAATTCCAGTTGAATTGGAAAATCCTCCTCTAGACTGAGAATCAGTTTGAATCATGTGTTAAGAAGCCTGCACCCAACATAGCAATACATTTTTAGGAGCAACTTAATATCTCTCTAACTTCTAAAAAAGACTCCTTACTCTAGTCTTGAGGCCTGTTTATTAGTGAAGAGTATTTATCTAATAGTAATTTTTTCCCAAAATATTGGAATATAGTTGCTTTACAGTGTTAGTTTCTGCTGTGCAACGAAGTGAACCAGCTATATGTATACACATATCCCATGACTCTTGAGCCTCCTCCCTCCCTCCCTTCCCACCTCTCCCTCCTCCTCACCCCTCCCCTCTAGATCACCACAAACCACGGAGCTGAGCTCCCTGTGTCATATAGCAGCTTCTTACTAGCTATCTATTTTACACATAGTAGTGTATGCATGTCAATACCGATCTCCCAGTTCATCCCACCACCCCTTCCCCCTGCCCTCATGTCCACACAATCTGTTCTCTATATCTGCATCTCACTCCTACCCTGAAAAAAGGTCATCTGTATCATTTTTCTAGATTTCACGTGCAAGCATGCTAGGTCGCTTCAGTCACGTCAGACTAACTTCGAGACCCTCTGGACTCTAGCTCGGCAGGCTCCTCTGTCCATGGGCTTCTCTAGGCAACAATAGTGGAGTGGGCTGTCCTGCCCTCCTCCAGGGGATCTTCCTGACCTGGGGATCTTCCCCACCCAGGGATCTATATGCATTAACATATGATGGTTTTTTTTTCTGATGTTCTTCACTCTGTATGACGGTCTCTAGGTCCACCCATGTCTCTACAAATGACCCAGTTATGTTACTTTTGATGGCTGAGTAGTAGTCCACTGTGACACATGAGTGGATAAAGAAGATGTGGTATGTACCCAGTAGTCATTTGATTCACTTGACATGTCAAATAGTCATTTGATTCACAAACTTTAATGCTACTCTGAGATGGAAGTTAGAGGCACAAAGAACAAAAGAATGCATCTAAGTATTGAATATATATCCACCATTAGGGAAGAAATTTCTTTTTGAGGACCATATCTTTGGGAATGTATTAAAATAGGCAGCTTTCTTATTATTAATATGCCAATTTGAAAAATAATCCTATCAGGTAGGATAACATACATTCAAGGTAAATAAATAGAATTTTTAAAATGTAACAAATAATGATACATGGTCAAACAAAATGCCACATTTTCAATTTTGAATTTTCTCCAATATTTCTGCCACACTTAAACTCTGATGTTTTAGATAGTCTTACTAAGCATGTCTTCAAAGTGGTCAGTGAGGGTTTGTGCCTTGACTCAGTATCATGTGTTACTTGAGTAGGGTGATCCTACGCCCTCTGTCCAGGACTCTTCATTATGATGAGTAGTTCCCCCTTTCACTGTGAAAAAGGATAGAGGGACTTCCCTAGCAGTTCAATGGTTAAGATACTGTGCTTCCATTTCAGGGGGTGACAGTTCGATCTCTGGTTGGGGGAAAATAAATAAAAATGAAAAAGAGATGGTCTATTTTAAGTAAATTTACACTGATATTTCTGATATAAGTTGGATTTCAACCAAAGAAATGAAGCAAGAATTTATAATTGCATTCAAACTTCCATGGCCTAAATGAGATTTTCTGCTTAGTGAATTTTCATCCTTCTCTGTCATGGAACTCTAGCTGGAGGAGAAAGTGGTAAAAGGGTCAGCAGCTTCAGTTTATTCAGAACATCTGTCATGAGTTTATCTCTGTTGCTTCATATTGTACATGTGGCCTGACATGTAGAAGGAATCTGGGTAGACCATGAAGAAAAGTTACTAGTAAAAAAAACAGAGAAAGAACATTCTTCCTTACTCTCCATGCAAGAGATGTGGGTGGGTGGATGGTATGTATGGTATTATGCATGAGAGAGAGAGAGAGAGACAAAAATCATAGTCTCTAAGGTGTTTCCACCAGTCCCCATCCTGTCAATTGACCGAAGAAGACGAAAAACAAAGCCAGTGAACTGTGGACAACCTTGTATCTTTGACTCAGATTTTCGTTTAGAACTTAATTTTTATTTTGTATTGTTAGGAGTCTCATAGCTTCCTACAACATCAAACACCTCAGTTTTTCAAATGTAGGTATTCTAAATACCTTGTTGATTCTATTTTATTGCTTATTTGACTTATTATGCTAGATTCAGGTGTAGTGATTGGATATGTTTATAGGTTATACTCCACATAAAGTTTTTATAAAATATTGGCTATATTTCTTCTGCTGTATACATTACATCCTTGCAGCTTATTTTATACCTAGTAGTTTGTACCTCCTAATCCTCTTCATCTATCTTGCCCCTCCTCACACCTCTGAAACCAAGAAACTAAAAGTGAGCCCATATCTGAGTGCAAAGAGATGTTATCAGAATTTGTGAACTAAAAACTTTCTACTTTGCCATTTTTTATGCACACTATTTTGGTAAATATGATGGTTAGGTTTCAGGTCTTAGCAAAAGAGAACAAACGATGAAGGGAGTATTACTACTTGCCAGCCTTAATGATTAACAACAAAACTGTCAGTAAACAACTCAAAACACATGGTATATTGGGGTTCGTTAGTGTATAGTGAGCCTTGAGGACATCTTTGTATGACAGAATCAAACAGTAAGCATTATTGATGATACTGATTGAGAGAGTCATAGAAAGATGTAACTGTTAATATACCTATTCTGTTCAAGAAGACAGGGACTTTTAAAGATTTTAGAAAACTCTAAATTCTTAAAGAAAAATGATTTGGTGCTCAGAAACACAAATATTAGTATCGGGAAAGTTCAGTAAGACAGAAGGATACAATATCCAGGAAATCTCACTAGCAGAGCCAATATTGTTCAGAAATATATGCTAAAATTAAAGACACGCATAAGCACCATCCATTTCTCTGCATTTATCGAATAGCACAGATGATATAATTAGCAAGATACACAGGTACACAGCACCACAAACACAGCCATACTAATACAAGAAGAAAATGTGTATTTTCTTCTGATTTTGATTTCAGGAGTGCTCATTGCATCTCAGTGTTTGTCACTGGACACTGCCACCTGCTCTCTTTTAAAAGGAACTATTAAAGAACATTGCACTGAAGCTATGACTTCATTTTCAAAAAATCCTTTCTTGTCCAAAATATTCATAAGTGCAGAAATCATCTTTTTCCAAAGTTCTAAAATCTGTCTGTAGTTACATCAGAGGCTCCATCCCATATTACTTTTCCGTAAAAAGCAAACATTTATTTACCAGCATTTCTGCCTGACTCTCCTGCAGTAACCAAGTCTGCTTAGCCAGCATCAAGATTGTTCATTGAGAAAATGGTGATAGTATGTTGGGTTTTTAAAATCTGTAGTAAAAGTCAGTATATTTTTTCAAATAATATTTTATGGAAATATATATTATGTTATTGTTTGCTATTGCTTAGTCACTAAGTCATGTTCAATTCTTTTGCAACCCCATGGACTGTAGCCTGCCAGGCTCCTCTGTCTATGGAGTTTCCTAGGCAAGAATACTGGAGTGGGTTGCAGTTTCCTCCTCCAGGGGATCTTCCCCACCCATGGACTGAACCTACATCTACTGCATTGGCAAGTGGATTCCTTACCACTGAGCCAGCAGGGAAGCCCATATATTATATAACATAATAAATAAAATAAATATATATTATATAAAACAATAATAATGGCATTTATCTAATTATACATGTTAAGGAGGAAATGGGTTATTTTTTTTAAATGAACATGAGAAATTTTTTTTTTCACGAAATGTGCAAAATATCACAAGGAAGTTTAGGTTTTAAACAAGCTTCCTCAAGCACATGTTTATTTGGCTTGCTTGTACTGTTTCTTTCTCTCCTTTTCTTCTTCCCTATTACCACCTTCTCATTTTTCATTCTTTTCAGTAAATAGTAGTATGACAAAGACTTGCCTTTAGTCTCTGAAAAAAATGACTAGCAGTAAAAAGATGAGGAAAAGCTATCCCATTCTAGGCCATTCTCCCCTACTTTCCTCCACCGGCAGATATTTTAAGACTTTACAGAAACTGAGTATTTTTTTCTTTTCTTTTTTTAAAAAGACCTAGTCCAAACCTACTAAAACTTTCACCATCTCTGCTGCCTAATTCATTTATTCATGGCCTATATATATCCTCCTCTATAACCTCTTTCTTCTTATAGCTTATATGAGAGTTGCTGAATAAATTATTCAGTTTTTCCTATTATCCAGTATATCTGCAATAAACTGATAATCTAGCCCTGTAAATACATTTATAATAATCTGAGTTAGTCTTCTCTTTGTATTTGCCTAACTGCCTGTCAGTCTTTATCTAGCTCTTTATACTCTGTTTTCAAGCCTTTGCCTGAGATGGACTTCAAGTACTTTGTTTCTGTTTGTTATATAATGAAGACAACCTGCTAAGTAGATGCAAATGCTAATTCTGTAGTTACTTTTCATTTCAAATGAAATTTCATTAGTGTTAAGTATGGAAAATTAATTGCTTCTTTTTCACAAGTCTGCAGAACATAACCGCCAACTACAATTAACTATGTTAAAGGGTGATGCTATGGATTAACCGTAAATCAACAGAGCAGGCAAATTCTGCATTAAGGGCAAAATCCAGGTGTATAATGATGACCTCTAGTTGCTAATAAAAAAAAAGATACAATCTTTTGGGCTGGAACAAGATTTTTCAAGTATTTTTTCTTTCATTCAACTTTTTTTTTTTTTTTTCTATTTTCTTTTAGGGCAGAGTCAGGGGATAAAATAACAGTAAGATAATCTCTGCCCTCAGAAAGTTTACAGCTGGCTAGTGAAACTGGTCAAGTGAAAATAGAGGGAGATGAACACTTTGATCTGTCATCACAGATATTTTGAAAGTGCGACAGAAGAAATAGCCAAGCTACTTGTGAAGTTTCACGGGACCAGAGGAAGTTAAGTAGAAACCCCAAAGTCAGTATTTACTTATATTTTTCCTTGTTTATCTTTACTCTTTTCAGTGGGACTTACATTTCACTGAATGGGTAATGCAGTACTGTTCTAGAGTCTTTGTACTGGTTGGCAGCTGGTGGAAAACCCATTGTTAGAATCTCTTCCAACATTGTATCCAGTGACATCATGTTGGTTAGTCACTTGAATTTGGTGATGGGAATAGGATTTATACCATGGGAATTGACAAATGCTACCAAGCAAGTTTTTTAAAAAATTCCTCCAAGGAGCAGCTGGTTAAACATTTACCAGCCCAGGGAAAGAAGTCTTCCTTTGCTGACTAAACAAAGATGCACAGCATGGAGTTGTGAGTTAAGCTGTATGTAGGGCAAAGTGAGGACTGCAGCTTGGGAGACAGCACCTCAGATAGTTCTGAGAGACTGCTCAAAGGCGAGAGTGTGGGGAGGTTAGTATATACTATTTTGATGAAGGGGGAGTTCAATGCAATCAAGCACTTATTACACCAAGAAGGATAAGATAAGTTATCAGTCACTGTATCTCAAGACTAAATCAGCAAAAAAGTTCAAAGGAGGAAGGGAAGACTAGAAAGACGGCTCTAAAAGTACATTTCAATGGTTTGGTCCATGGATTGCCGAATAATTAGGGCCCCACAATTACTGTCATGTAAGATCTATGGGTCACTCAGACAAAAGTGGTGTTGTTTTGGTGTATGAAGTTTCTCAGCATTTATCATCCTGTTACTCCAGTACCCTTGCCTGGAAAATCCCATGGATGGAGGAGCCCGGTAGGCTGCAGTCCATGGGGTCACTAAGAGTCGGACACGACGGAGCGACTTCACTTTATCCTTCTGTGGAGATTCCTATTCAATGTCAGCAAGAGAAGCAGACAGAGTAACATAGCGTTACAGAGGGTTGGCATAGGCCTCGTAGTGTCTTGGTTTATACTTTATTACTCTGCAATACTGAGAAAGTGACATACACTCACAATCATTCAGATTCCTCACTCTTAAAATTTGATTAGTAATAGTACTTAACTCATAGGAGATTTTTTGAAATGAAATTCATTAAAGATGTGAAAGCATTCAGGGCATGCCATATCATGTATTGTGCTCATGCTGTCGTGTCTGACTCTTTGCAACCTCGTAGACTGAAGTCCTCTGTGTCCACTAGGCTCCTCTGTCCATGGGATTTTCCATACAAGAATACTGGAGTGGGTTACCCTTTCCTCCTCTAGGGGACCTTCCTGACCAAGGGATTGAATTCGAGTCTCCTGCATCTTTTGCATGGCAGGCAGATCGTTTATCCAGTGAGCCACTGGGGAAGTCGCATATCATGCATATGTAGACATTATCTGTTGTCTTTATTAAAACATATTCACAAGGACTGGCGGTTTCCATAAAATGGGGTTAGATGTGGTCAATTCTGTCTTTCCAAACACTTCTAAGAACTTGCAGACATCACTGCTGACTCTTAAGCTTGACATATGAAGGTTATCCATAGAATCTTGGGCATTCACCCAGTTTCTCTACAATTAACCCTGAATATTTGTGGTACTATCTTCATCATTTTCTGATGTTATGAACACATAAAGTAGATATAATTTCTCTTTACAATAGATATTATTTCTCTTATATTGTTGTTCAGTTCAGTTCAGTTCAGTCGCTCAGTCATGTCCGACTCTTTGTGATCCCACAAATGGCAGCACGCCAGGCCTCCCTGTCCATCACCAACTCCCAGAGTTCACTCAGACTCACGTCCATCGAGTCAGTGATGCCATCCAGCCATCTCATCCTTTCTCGTCCCCTTCTCCTCCTGCCCCCAATCCCTCTCAGCATCAGAGTCTTTCCCAATGAGTCAACTCTTCCCATGAGGTGACCAAAGTACTGGAGCTTCAGCTTTAGCATCATTCCTTCCAAAGTTATCTAATCAATGGTGGGGCTTCCCAGGTGGTTCTGTGGTAGAGAATCCACCTGCCAACATAGGACACATGGGCTGTTTCCCTGAGTCTGGAAGATTCCCTGGAGAAGAAAATGGCAACCCATTCCAGTATCCTTATCTGGAAAATTCCATGGACTGAGGAGCCTGGTAGGTTACAGTCCATGGGGTCGCAAAAGAGTCAGACACAATTTAATGACTAGGCAACAGCAACAAACCAATGATAAGGAAAAGTTACAGATCTGAAAGTACTGTGAAGCTGGCCTCATAAGATGTTGTTCTAAAGAAAGATAAAATTTAAAAAGGTCTTTGGAAAGATAAACACTTAAAAAATAGACATAAGATTTTTCCTTCTTCTTACTGGCCATAGAATTATTCACCACCTGTCAGTTCCTATGAACTCTTTGATCAAAAGCAATAGAGAAAAAGCAACCTCTGAACACAGATATGCTTACTTCACTTACAGGCCTGCTTCTGGTTTTCCAGGAATCCCATGTAAGGCCTTGCTCCTGGCCACAGATATGACAGGACCTGGAATCATTTCTGAGATATAATGCAGGCATTNTTATCTAATCAATGGTGGGGCTTCCCAGGTGGTTCTGTGGTAGAGAATCCACCTGCCAACATAGGACACATGGGCTGTTTCCCTGAGTCTGGAAGATTCCCTGGAGAAGAAAATGGCAACCCATTCCAGTATCCTTATCTGGAAAATTCCATGGACTGAGGAGCCTGGTAGGTTACAGTCCATGGGGTCGCAAAAGAGTCAGACACAATTTAATGACTAGGCAACAGCAACAAACCAATGATAAGGAAAAGTTACAGATCTGAAAGTACTGTGAAGCTGGCCTCATAAGATGTTGTTCTAAAGAAAGATAAAATTTAAAAAGGTCTTTGGAAAGATAAACACTTAAAAAATAGACATAAGATTTTTCCTTCTTCTTACTGGCCATAGAATTATTCACCACCTGTCAGTTCCTATGAACTCTTTGATCAAAAGCAATAGAGAAAAAGCAACCTCTGAACACAGATATGCTTACTTCACTTACAGGCCTGCTTCTGGTTTTCCAGGAATCCCATGTAAGGCCTTGCTCCTGGCCACAGATATGACAGGACCTGGAATCATTTCTGAGATATAATGCAGGCATTTACGATGATTAGTTAATCACTTATACAACTTCTTGAAAATGAAAACCTGCTGTGGAGGGACAAAATCCATAAGACCCAGGAGCCATAAATCACTTCTGTAAAGTGCCAAGTGTCAAGCTGTTCACTCTTTCATGAAGTGATGCTTGGTTAGTGGATGGGAAGAAGAATAAGCGAGCAGAGTTCTTTTATGTGGTTTTGAAAACTCCTGCACTGCCGCACTAAACCCAGATCAGCCCTAGGGATATGCATCGGTGCCATGGCACAGACACTGGTGTGGAAAGCAGAGCACCTGTGTAGTGTCCCAGAGACGGCATTGAGAGTGGCAATATCCACACTCAAGAATCCAGGCTACCCTTCCCTGACCACCACTTCAACCAGTCAACACATTACCACTGCAGTAGCTCTCACAGATGAAATATTTACAAGTTTCCATGTTGGCTACATGCATTTTTAAAACTAACTTTATTTATTTATTTTTGTTGGCACTGTGTCTTCATTGCTGAGCTCAGGTTTTTCTCGAGTTGTGGCGAGCAGGGGCTACTCCCTATTGGCCGTGCTGGTGCTTCTCATTTGCAGTGGCTTCTTTTGTTGCAGAGCATGGACTCTGGCCCAAGGGCTTCAGTAGCTGTGGCATGAGCGCTCCTGAGTTGTGGTTCCCAGGCTCTAGAGCACAGCCTCAACAGTTGTGGCGCACGGCCTTAGCTGCTCCATAGCATGTGGAGTCTTCCTGGACCAGGGATGGAACTCATGTCTCTTGCATTAGCAGGTGGATTCTTTACTACTAAGCCACCAAGGAAGCCCTGCATCTAAAAAAATGGATCATTGGTTAAAAGTTGAAAACCATTAGACTAATTCAGCCTTAAAGATTGAAGACTCAACACCTTTCCAGTCGCTAGTTTCAGATATGATATTTCTTTTAATCTTCAAAATTAGTTCATATTTCGATTACTTAAACTCATAATTGTTTAGAGCATAGATTACTATATAAAACTCTGATGAAATACAAAGAATAGGAGGTGACTATTCAGTCAGATTGAGATCTTTTTTCGATACTTTAAATGTTCAGGTTAGCAAAGAGAAAATATTAACTCCTATAGTTTAAAAGGATCATTCATTTCATTCCCTTTTTTCCATCTGAGCTACTTAATAATCGCAGAACTTTATACTGGAAAGTACCTTAAGAAACCTGTCATTTTACAGATTAGTGGCCAGAGGGTTATTCAGAATTGCTTGAGGAGGTATTCCATGTCCAGGGCATTTTCTTCAGTGACATGTGGTTTGGCCAAAGAGTAAATATTCAAGCTAACTGAAGCAACTAACTGGAGATTTTTAATCACAATTTTTGTTTCTTTCTCTCAGTGTCTGTCTGTCTGTCTGTCTTTCTTTCTCCTTCCTTCTTGTTTCTCTTTCTCCTTCTTCCCTTCTTTCTTTCTTTCCTCCTTATCTTTTATTTATTCATTCACTATACAATTTTTTGAAACTCTACAAGAAGCCCAACACTCTCCCAGCACTAGAAATCTGCAGTTATATAAGACGATCTGGTACTTATCTCATTAAAATGTATAGCCTGGAAGAGGAAATAGAGTAAATTGCTTTGTGAGTGTGGAGTGTTAGGTCCTATGGAAGATGTATTCAAGGCTGTTGTTGAAGCAAGTGCCAAGATTTTTAAATTGGAGAAGCAATTAGTGATGGTCATGGAAGAAGTGGCAGTTGGATTGTGTGTTTTCAAGAATGAATAGAAATTAAGTAGACAAAAGGTGTGTATGGGCCTCATCTGATGTGAGCTGTGGAGGGAGTTTTCAAGTAGAAGAAAAGAGATGTATGTCCAAACAGATGACACATTGAAGGATCTGCAAGAACTTCAGTAAGGTTGGTTGGAGGGATATGTGTCAGAAAGGAGTGTTGGGAGATGAGAGCTGTAGAAAGACACATCCTATAGGATCTTTTAGAGAAAGTTTATAAGTATAAATTTGACCTGAGAAATGTTATGATGCAACAGATAGCTGTTGGTCATGGGGATGTGTCATTAGGCTTGTGTCCTGGGAAATAACTGACAGGACTGTGTGGGAGATTGGCCAGTCCTGAGGTGACAGAACCATTAAGGATATGCTTCTAGTAATTCAGGAAAAAGAGATGAGGGCTATAGGGTGTGCTAGGGAGAACTGACATCAGGGAATAAATCTATGACTAACCATAGATTTTATGATTTTAAAATCTGACTTTACCTGAAGGATTTAAGAAAAATGCGTGGTAAGAAACAAATTATTTAGGTCCTCCCAGGGACTTGGCTACACTAGACAGTAAAGAGCAAAATCCTAATTCAGCGTTCCTACATCTGACAAATAGTCTCCCAGATATTTCCATGACATTAAATTCAGCAAATGTTTCCTAGGAGAGTTAAATATAGTATTGTGTTTGGTTTGGTTCTTTGTTTCTTGGGCAGAGTGATAGAGTAATTGTAATACTTTGACCCTGCTCTAGATGTTGGGTATGTTTTTATCATACTGGAGTCAATTTGATATTATCTAAATTAAGTTTTGCAAAAACTCCCTGGAAAAGGATAAAAATTAGTTCAGGGAAGAGACTCATATCCATCAGATTAATCAAAATATTCAATATATTTATTGTTTAGAACCAGGTGCACGTGCTGCAGTGAACTAGGGGGAGAGTATATGGATGTGGGAAAGGACCAGTATCCTAAATCATAGAGAAAGAGCTCATTTTGTTAAAAATAAATGATAATGGCTATCACATACAAAAGTAGATCTGAACATACTTATATTTATTTTACTTGAAATACTCAGGTGAATCACAGGACCTATGTTTCTCAAATTGCGGTGCCAGGATCAGCAGTTTCAGTGTCACCTAGGAACCTGTTAGGAAGCAAATTCTGAAATTCCATTTCAAACTTACTGAAACAGAAACTCTGTGGGGCAGGAGAGTTAATAATCTGGGTTTTAACAAGCTTGAAGGAGGTTCTGAATCACAACAAAGTTTGAAAACCACTATGATTGAGCTGGAAGAAACAAGCTGGAATCAAGATTGCTGGGAGAAATATCAATAAACTCAGATATGCAGATGACACCACCCTTATGGCAGAAAGTGAAGAGGAACTGAAGAGCCTCTTGATGAAAGTGAAAGAGGAGAGTGAAAAAGTTGGCTTAAAGGTCAACATTCAGAAAACGAAGATCATGNCAGCCAGAATGGTTATCACCAAAAAATTCACAAAAAATATATGCTGACAATGTGTGGAGAGACTGTAATTGTAAACTGTAAATTTACACTGTAAATTGGTACAGCCACTATGTAGAACAGTATGGAGTTTCCTTAAAAACTAAAAATAGAGCTACCGTATGACCCTGCAACCCCACTCCTGGTCATATATCCAGAGAAAAACATGATCTGAAAGGATACATGAATCCCAATGTTCACTGCAGCACAGTTTACAATAGCCAAGACATGGAAGCAGCCTAAATGTCTATCAGCAGAGGAATAGATAAAGAAGATGTGGTCCATATATACAATGGAATATTACTCAAACATTAAAAAGAATGAAACAATGCCACTTGCAACAATATGGATGGACCTAGAGAGTGTCGAACTGAGTGAAGTAAGTTGGAGAAGCAGCAATATCATATGACTTTCCTTATATGCGGAATCTAAAAAGAAATTATACAGTTGAACTTACTTATAAAACAGAAAGAGACTCACAGGCTTAGAGAATAAACTTATGGTTGCCATGGGAAAGGATGTTTGGGATGGACATGTACATACTGATGTATTTAAAATGGATAACCAACAAGGACCTACTATGTAGCACATGGAACTCTGCTCAATGTCATATGGCAGCCTGGAGGAGAGAGGGGTTTGAGGGGAGAATGGATCTACATGTATGTATGACTGAGTCCCTTCACTGTTCACCGGAAAATTTCACACTGTTATTAATAGGCTATCAGTTCAGTTCAGTTCAGCTCAGTCGCTCAGTCGTGTCCGACTCTTTGTGACCCCATGAATCGGCACGCCAGGACTCCCTGTCCATTACCAACTCCTGGAGTTCACTCAGACTCACATCCATCGAGTCAGTGATGCCATCCAGCCATCTCATCCTCTGTCGTCGCCTTCTCCTCCTGCCCCCAGTCCCTCCCAGCATCAAGTGCTACTCCAGTAAAAAATAAAAAGTTCAATAAAATAAAATATTGAAAAAAAGAATGTAACACAGACCAAAGGAGTCTGGTTTAAAGACAGAAACCCACCAGTTCCACTCCTTGTTCTGTCCCCAAAGACATGTCCACCAAAAGACATGTGCATGAATGTTCATAGCAGCTTTATTCATAATAGTCTAAAAGTGAAAACAACTGAATATCAGACAATAGTAGAATGGATCAATTGTCACACGTATATATACACATACACACATATATGTATTCAATGAAATACTACTCAACAATTAAACATATAATTTTTAAAAATATATTTTATTTATTTATTTATTTGATTACACCAGGTCTTAGTTATGGCATGTAGGATCTAATTCACAGACCAGGGATCAAACCTGGGCCCCCTACAATGGACCACAATCTTAGTCACTAGACCACCAAGGAAGTCATTACAGATAGAGTAAAAAAAAAAAAATATATATATATATATATATATATATATATACTGCTACACACAGTAACATGATTGAATACCAAAACATGTTGAGAAAAAGAAGCCAGACAAAAACATACCAACTGTATGATTTCCCTGACATAAAATTTTGAAGCAGACAAAACTAATTTTTGGTGGTATAAATTAGAAGAGTGATTAACCTGGCCAAGTCGGGGAAGGGAAAGAAGAAGGGTTATAGAATCAGAAGGGTACAAAGGAGCCTACTGGATGCTGGGATATTCTGGATCTTCATCTGGGTGGTGGTTCCATGAGTGTATACTTATGAAAATCTCACCATCTGCACATGTAGTATTTATGTAGTTTACTCTGTGTAAGTTATCTCTCAGTTTTAAAAAGAAACAAGAAACAAAATTAAAAAGAGCTCAACAGGATCTGTATTACCTTGGTGGCTTTTGTAAGACTCTGAAATCACAAGCTCAAGACCGTGACCTTGTGGAAGAGAACATGTGAATCACATGCAGACAGATTCATCCCAGTATACTATTTTATATTCATTCATCATTAACCAGCACTGAGACCTCTGCATTAGGGGCAGTGCGCTAGCTGCTGGTAATGCAGCTGGGAACAAGACTATCATGCTCCCACTGTGAGAGGAGACAACACTCAGAAAGAAACTATACACATAATTCTATAATTTTGAAACGTAACACAGATTGTAAGAAGAAAACCACAGAAGAGCTCTTCTATAAGAAAGATAAGAGGTGGGCCTAATTTTGTTCCATTGGGAACGTTTCCTAGAGGAAATTACATATGAACAAAGATGTGAAAGTTGAGTAGAAGTCAGAAGAGTGGGGGTGAGGGGAGGGAAGGGGAGAGGGACAGGGAGGACAGAGAAGAGGAGGGGAGGGTAGGAAGGATGAGGGAAAGATGGACACAGGCCTTGAATTCAGGGATCCAAGATTCTAGGAGAGTTCTAGCATGGCTAAAGTGTAATGAGTTGCGGGAGAAGATGGAAATTAAGTTTATGGGGGAGGGGTAGACTGGGGCCAGGATGTGGAGTGCTTTCCAGGCTAAGATTAGGATTTAGATCAGATGACAAGTATAATTTAAAGAATCAATGAGTTTTAAGGATTTAAAATAAATTTTGATTTGTACTTTGATCACTGGTTTCTAAGAAGAGTATAAACTAAAAAGAAATAAGAATAGAGTCAAAAGAACCAGGTAAAACTATTGAAATAATCTAGGAAATAAAGGACAGCTTGAATTGGAACAGTGGCAATGGAAGTAGAGAGAGGTATCAATAGATGGAAATGAACCAGTTTTTCCAAACTTACTTATCTCATCTTCTGGTCTTCTGGTGACCTTTCTCTCTTCTAAAACACACACACACACACACACACACACACACACACACACACACATTCATAGTAGACTCTTAACACTCACCCACTAGATCCTGACTGTGATGGTACTGCAATAATGGTGATGAAGACCCAGTACCCAGAACTTAAGAATTCCAATGTATAACTCACCTCAAGAAAAGGAAATCAGGAATAAATGCTAACGTTTATTCAGCATCACCTATGTGCCAGGCACTGTGCTAGGTACTTTCATATATGTTGGCTTGTATACTGCAATGGATGGGATATTTGTGTTCCCCCAAAATCCATAATCTCCAATGTGACGGTATTAGGTGATGGGGCCTCTGGGAGGTGATTGGGTCATGAAAGTGGATTTATGGATGGGATTAGTTCCCTTATAAAAGAGACCCTCCACCATGTGAGAGCACAGCAAGAAGATGGCTGTCTATGAACTAGGAAGCAGATTCTCAACCAGCCTACAGGACTGTGTACATAAATTTATGTTGCTTATAAGCCACTCACTCAGTCTAAGATACTTTTGTTATAGCAGCCTGAACAGACTAAGGTATAGCCTGAACTGGGTATTATTATGACTCCTATTTTAATAGGCAAGAAAACTGCAGCGTGAAAAAGTTAAATAACTATCTTATTGCCGTCTCACAGCTGTTTTAAATGGCAGAGATGATAGGATTTGAGTTCAGAGCCATATGATTCCAGGAACCATGTTATTTCCACTATACTCAGCAGATGATCCTTTTATCAAAAGTGTATGTCATTTTAATGACATCAGGAAAACTAATCCAAAGAAATTACTCCCTAATGGTGAAATTTTGGACTTTAAAACACCTGGATGAAGACAACAGTCTTCAGAGGCTCTGGGAACATAGCACTTACTATAGGCAACCCCTTTTGGTCTGACTGTGACGAGTCACAAGCCCAGCTGTCTGCACGAGATCATATGCACCAGTGACATCTGAGAACAACCACAAAGGGGTAGAGGTGGCCCACAGCCTCCAAAAGCAGTGACAGCAAAGCTGAGTTCAGCTCAACTTTGCATGGGCAGATACAGCCTTGAATAACTCCAAGGTATCTTACATTGAGTTTCACCACAAGTCTGATCTGATTTAGCTCCTGCCTCCAGAAACAACACCAGACTGTGGCAAGGGAAAGAGAAAGTGTGTGAGAGGCTCGCCAATCCTGCTTTGATGGTGACTTTGCCCAATCACCAGGAACAGATTTCTTTGGGGCAGCCATGTGATCAGAGAGCCTGGGGGAAAGGGCTGTAGGACCTTGGGTTTGATCAGAGGAGCAGAGCTGCTGTGAGTGATGCAGAAATAAAGATCTGTTATAAAGATTACACTTTGCACAGCTGTGGGAGCTGGTAGACTCAGTGGCAGGCTGTTGCCTCTGCATCCGGTGGGGAGGTGAAGTCGCTGTGAGTCAGCAGCTTTGATAATCAGGAAGGAATGCAGCACCTAAAGTGGGGCAAGCAACATAAACTGGAAGTGTGGGAAACACTAGAACCAATGAGCATGGGACAGAAACCATGGTTGTCTCTTATTATCTCCAAATTAGACAACGCAGGGGACCTGCAAAAGCTGGCACCTTCTCCATGGAACTGCAAACACAGCAAGCTTGCAGCTCAGAGAATCTGAAGGAGGAGACTGTGTGGGAGCTGAAGGAACTGCAGGCCCAGGTGCTGCTCCATGCCAACAGGATGAGCCATTAGATCAACATGAGCTAAGGTAGCCTGCCTGGCACCCTACACCAATCTGCAGAGTTGCGGCTACTTCACTTCTGACTTCCCCATCTCAAGAAAATTCCTCTGTGGCCAGCGCTGACCTGGTTCCATACAGGGAAGAGGATTCTGGGAAATACTATCATTTTAGCTAAGTCAACACAATTTGAAGCCTCTTCAAGGGGAGAGCTCTAGAGACAAGTAATTAGATAAACTAAAGGTTTTATGATATGTGTGGAATGGAAAAGTAATTCCTTTGCAAACCAGTGGTACAATCCTGGCCAGGTCCTTCCACAAGACACACTTGAAATTCATACTTGGAATGGGTTAGAATCAAATAAAAAACTATTAATGAGTGCTGCTGATGTGCAAGTCACTGTCCTCAGTATCACCATTTACTCTTGTTTTATACATTCATATATATTTGCCACTTTAAGAAGTATTTCAAACATACCTGAATGTATAAAGAAAGAGTGAATGCCCTACACGGTTTGATGCTGCAATAAATATAAAACTGTGTGCATATATTAAAAAGTAATCCCTCATGTTGATTATAAGCATTAAAAGAGATCATGTGTGTGAGGCACTAGTATAGAACAAGTACTCAATGAATGGAAATAGTAGTCATTTTTATTTTATCACCTTCATCATCATCCTCATCATCAACATCACTGTTCCTTTTTAGAACAAGAGCCTCTCTGAGTAAGCATGTGACGTTAGCACCACAGACCCACTAATTGTCAAAATACATGTGAGTGCCCAATCCCTTAATGCATCAGCAGTTTGAAAAAGCTAACTTCCTCCAGGTACTTATTTGTTCATTCAATAAATAGTGAATCTTAATCCTACTGTGCAAGACACATGTAACCCAAACACGATATATCATTCTTAAATGATAAGTGTAAACAGTGCCCACAGGAGTTGAAATTCAGGTCAGCAAATATGTTCTGGGACTTCACAGACGGTTTGCCAGGAGAGAAATACCACTGTGGTTCATGGTGGTCAAGGTGTCATAGAGCAAGTAGCATCAGGGTTCATTGTGAAAAATAGGTGGTGTTCACACAATTAGGCAGGAGAGCTCGTGCCTGAAGCTGGGTCCAAGGTGAGCACTGGATTGGAGGTTGCAAAACCCCTGGTATGGTCAGAAGGGAGTGAGGAGAGAAGAGAGGGTTTGTCAGGGAATAAATAGGTCAAGAAGCAGATTGTGCATTGCTTTGAGTGCCATGATCAGGAGTTCAGATTCTGTCTGGTATAGGCAGCACAGAGTTAGTGAACCCCATACAGAGAAGGGGCACAACCAAAGCCAAGTTTCAGGAAAACTAGCACAGTGAGTCTATGGACTATACTAAATTGGGAGAGACTGTAGAAAGGAAGGCCAATTGGAAATCTTGGGACAGAAATTCAGGAAGTACAGAGAGGTCTGAACTAAGACAACGAGAGTACAAAGAGGAATGAAAGAAGCATTCAAAAGAAAGAAGCACTAGTTCATGGTGCCTGCTTGTACATAAGGAGCAAATACAGATGCTAAGGATGAGCCAAGGTTCCAAGCTGGGGCAGTAGGAAGAAAAACAGGAAAGCTGTGGGCAGGGAGTGAACAAGAGAAAAGAGGCTGTGATCCATGTGGTGATTCAGTGAGCACCACTAAAGACACAAGACCAGGAGGTGAGGCTAGGGGTAAAGGTCTTGGATAAGCTCCCTGTGGCCTCCCTGACAACAGAGTGGATGAACATGAGAGGAGGACTGACTGAACTCGGGGAGCACCCAAACTCAGGGAGTGACAAGGAGCGCCAGAGAAAGAACAGGCAGGAACCTAGCCTCACGAATATAAAGAAAGCATCCATTTCCCACTTGCTGATGGGAAACAGCAAAGACCTCCAAAGCTCAATAATCTTTCAAGATACAAAGATGCTCATTTCTATAAGAGAAGAATCATTCTGCAGACCTGCCCAATGGCTGCAGACAAGAGACAATGTAGTCCATCTGAGAGAACAGAAACAGTCATTCACTCAGAAAAACGAGATAGTGTCCACATTTCGGTCAGGATGGCTACAGTCAGGGGCCCTCAGGAATAAGATGGCACATTCAAAGGGCCGAAAAGTAGTGATGAAGAGACTGTTTATAGAGACAAGGCATTAGGATCAGTCACAGTGGGTAACTGTTTTCCTCCTCAACCTAGACAGGAGGAGAGGTGTTACCTGGAGTCCAGTGAGGGCTAAAGGAGTGGAAGAGGTGTCCAGTCAGAGCTGTGGCTGTAGGGGAACAGAGCTACTACTGAACATCTAATGGCGAAGGAGAGAGCAAGAGGCAGAAATACCCCCAATCTTTCTCCCCTCCTACCTTCTCATTTCTGACTCCTCATTGGTCAAACTCAATCCGAAGCCCTAAGATAAGGAAGATCTAGTTAATGCAACCTGTAGCATTCAATCTCCCAGAACACAGAGCAGAGCAGAAAAGGGTGGAAGACAGCTCTTGGGGAGAAAATGGAGAATCATTAGAACATTTTTGGCCATTATAGTTGCTTAATTAGATATTATCCTCTGAGCAGAAGTAGAAACAATTACTTTTATCATTAATAATACATATTTGTACATTTTCTGCTTCATAAAATGTTTTCACATAGGTTATCCTTTTTGAGCTACACAGTATCCCTGTGAAGTAGATAAGACCATGTTCTTCAAGTCTACTCAACTCTGAAGCCCAGAGAAATTAGATGATTTATTCAAAGTTATAGTCATAGGGTGAGTGAACTGGTAAGTTTCTATCAGAAATAAAGCCCTCTGATAACACAAGCTGGAATCAAGATTGCCAGGAGAAATATCAATAACTTCAGATATGCAGATGACACCACCCTTATGGCAGAAAGTGAAGAGGAACTAAAAAGCCTCTTGATGAAAGTGAAAGAGGAGAGTGAAAAAGTTGGCTTAAAGCTCAACATTCAGAAAACGAAGATCATGGCATTCAGTCCCATCACTTCATGGGAAATAGATGGGGAAACAGTGGAAAGAGTGGCAGACTTTATTTTGGGGGGCTCCAAAATCACTGCAGATGGTGACTGCAGCCATGAAATTAAAAGACGTTTACTCCTTGGAAGAAAAGTTATGACCAACCTAGATAGCATATTCAAAAGCAGAGACATTACTTTGCCGACTAAGGTCCATCTAGTCAAGGCTATGGTTTTTCCTGTGGTCATGTATGGATGTGAGAGTTGGACCGTGAAGAA
>SJYA01000487.1:2592334-2625841 GCA_006410615.1 Neotragus moschatus
TTCCTGTGGTCATGTATGGATGTGAGAGTTGGACTGTGAAGAAGGCTGAGCGCTGAAGAATTGATGCTTTTGAACTGTGGTGTTGGAGAAGACTCTTGAGGGTCCCTTGGACTGCAAGGAGATCCAAACAGTCCATTCTGAAGGAGATCAGCCCTGGGATTTCTTTGGAAGGAATGATGCTAAAGCTGAAACTCCAGTATTTTGGCCACCTCATGCAAAGAGTTGACTCATTGGAAAAGACTCTGATGCTGGGAGGGATTGGGGGCAGGAGGAGAAGGGGATGACAGAGGATGAGATGGCTGGATGGCATCACTGACTCGATGGATGTGAGTCTGAGTGAACTCTGGGAGTTGGTGATGGACAGGGAGGGGCCTGGAGTGCTGCGATTCATGGGGTCGCAAAGAGTCGGACATGACTGAGCGACTGAACTGAACTGAACTGATGATTGAGCTACTGTCATCATGGTTGAAAGCATGGACTCCAGAATCAGACAGATCTTCAAATTCTGGCTCTGCCACTAAGTAGATGTGGTCTTGGGCAATGTACTCAGTTTCTCTAAACTCTAGTTTGCTCATTTGTAAAATGGGAATAAATATATTTCCTACTGCATAGGCTAGTTGTAGAAATTAAATGGGATAATGCATTCATTGACTCATTTATTCATTGATTCTGTACGTACTCACTGAGCATCTGCGTCCTCCCAGGCACTCTCTCAGGCACTGGAGATTCAATGGCGAGTAAAAAAGATGAGAACTTCACTTGAGAGAGAGACACACACACACACTCCAGTGGGTTACATGTTACAGGGATTCGGCATCATATCTATCTCATTCACTGCAGGCTCTCGATAAATATTATTTGTCATGAGTATTAGATCATTGTTCCTTTGAATAGGAATTCAAAAGCCTTACCATTTGCAGTTTACCTTTTCCAAACATTGTTGAGATCAATGTGAAAATGAAGTTCTCTCAGTTGTGTTCCAGTCTGTGACTCCATGGACCATAGCCTGCCAGGCTTCTCTATCCGTGGAATTCTTCAGACAAGAATACTGGAGTGGGTTTCCATGCCCTTCTGCAGGGGATCTTCCCAACCCAGGCATCAAACCCTGGTATTCTACATTGAAGGCAGATTCTTTACTGTCTGAGCCACCAGGGATGTCCTAAGATCAATATAGGTCTGGCTAATTGCGTTGTGGTTTAGTCTCTAAGTTGTGTCCAGCTATTGCAACGCCATAGATTGTAGCCCACCAGGCTCCNGCAGGGGATCTTCCCAACCCAGGCATCAAACCCTGGTATTCTACATTGAAGGCAGATTCTTTACTGTCTGAGCCACCAGGGATGTCCTAAGATCAATATAGGTCTGGCTAATTGCGTTGTGGTTTAGTCTCTAAGTTGTGTCCAGCTATTGCAACGCCATAGATTGTAGCCCACCAGGCTCCTCTGTCCATGGGATTTTTCCAGGCAAGAATACTGGAGTGGGTTGTCATTTCCTTCTCCAGGGGATCTTCCTGACCCAGGAACTGAAGCCATGTCTTCTGCATTGCAGGCAGATTCTGTACGGATTGAACCACCAGGGAAGCCCATAGGCCTGGCTGGTGAAGGATAAATAAAAACAACCACCACCACCACCACCACAGAAAACATCCTGACACTTTAAACAGAAAAATCCTGGGGACTGTAATTTATGAAAATAAAGCTACCATAGAATCTAAAGACAACATTTCACCCTAATGAAAATAGAGATAAACTCAAGAGCTGCTGTTTAGACCATTTCAAAATATTACAGTTGTGAAGGATTTAGAACGCCCCAAAGTTTCTGTCCTATTGCTTGCTAACACATTTTAAAAATTGCACTGTTCCATTATTAAATGATGCTTGAAAGCTCTCTGTGTTTGATGGAGGGGAGCAACCTTCTGGGTGTCCAAGAAAAGCTGCTACAACTTTCTTAACAGCCACTCACATCTGGTGATGAAGGCCTAGTCATTTAAATTAAAAAAAAAAAAAGAGAAAACGCTGAGAGGCAGTTTGATCTAACTCAACCTTTTCAAATGACTACACTAATTTTAAACATATGAATTTAACTGTATGTTTGCCCCTCTATAAACAGGGCGAACAAACAGTATATCATTTTTACACTTGAACTGTATTATGAGTTTAATGCAGGCTCAGGTGAGGTGAGGTCAGATGATACAATTAAATGGATCTGGTACCAGCTGGAGATTAGGCTGTCTTTAACCATGCTTGGGTGATTTATCCATCAACAACTCATGTACAGCTCCATAAAAATTGATATCTGTTTAAAAATAGGTATTAAAATACAGTGTACTTTTAAAATTAGAGACTAAAATATTGTGTAGTTGCCAGCAGGTAGTTTATTTAATATTCATGTGCAGTATGAAACAGAAAGATCCCTGTTCTTAGAATAAATATCTATTAGAATAAATTCACCCTAGATGCTGATATAAATATATAGAGCTTCTGTGCTTGGTCAAGTCCTTGGAAACAAATGTGAAAACAAACAAACTTTTAAATCATTTACAAGCCCCCAGCATGTGGAATAATGACATATAATTACTTCACTTGTTAACCGACTATATCTGTTCCTCAAGGATTTATTTCAGTGTTGTTCTTTCATGCAAATCTGCTTAAAAACAGGAGGAAAAAAAGGAAACAGAAATGCCAAGTAAATGGATTTGTTAAGAAGAAATACAAAATTTGGGTGTTTTTATGTATTTTACTGTGGATTATGAAAGGTAGACTTCAATCTTGTGATTGCATTTGGTTCCTAATAGATGTAAATTCAAATATTTGGATTTTCAGCATCTAAAGCCAACTTGGAGCTCTAAGTAAAGGGCAATCATTTGTCTACAAATATGCATATCAAAAACTTAAACAAATGAGCATTTAAAAGTAATATTTGATTAACCATTCACTGAAAGAAAAGTAATTCTGCCTGTCTAATCCAGTAATTTATATAGTTTAGTGATTTGCTTGTCAATAATGAACAAATTGCCCTAATATATTACTGCAATGCTTCATTTTCATTAAGACATCTGCCAACTTTTCAAAAAACCTTTTCCAGTTGGGACTTGACTTATAATTGTAGAGTCCCTTGGGGGATTTTCAATATTATTCTAATCAATTTTATCTACAATACACAATATGGATGATTACATCGCAATGCAATTTCCAAAGTTACCTTCTCACATTAGTCATTTGCAAAAGAGGAGACACTGCCGATGACTCCAGAACATATTTTAGAAAAGAAACTCAGTGCAGCAATGGAGCAAAGAATATTTTTCATCATTTGAATGCATCCCAACATGAATATGTATAGTACAGATATGCTTATATAATTTACAACCACACTTCAAGCTTTATGGTCTATAACATTTATGTGTTATTTTTATGCAATCGGATGATAATGGATTTTACAACCACAAGATTCAAAAGTTGAAAAGTCCTCTGAGATGATCTTGCTTGTATGTGGACCCCTGTGATAATGCCATAGTCTTTTCTTCAATTTTTTTTTTAAATAAAAAAAGAAGGTGAATCATAGTTCTAGGGAAAGCTGGAAAAATAAAAATACTCTTAGTCTCATTCAAATTTAATCACGGCTCCAAAAATGTCATTCAACTAGCCTCTATCCATAACAAGTGTAATATCTTGGCTCCCATATTTACTCTTTACTTCATATTCAAACTTATCCTGGGGAAGATGGGGGGAAGAGTTATGCTGCTTATTTCGGATCCATTCTAAGATCTTCTCCGCAAATCTTCATCATT
The DNA here is from genome assembly GCA_006410615.1 of Neotragus moschatus. NCBI lineage: Eukaryota > Metazoa > Chordata > Mammalia > Artiodactyla > Bovidae > Neotragus > Neotragus moschatus. Next base: position 2,596,119 of record SJYA01000487.1, read on the forward strand.
GTGGTCTTCCCCATAGTCATCTAATCTGTCTCTAAGAGTATAAAACCTACTCCTAATACCAAAGATATTTATTAGTTTCAGTTTAACAGTGAGTACTCAGGGGCATTGAAGAGGAGACAGATCTTATGACTATCTAAAATGTATAGAAAGAAAAGGAATGCAGAATGACAAATAATCAACCTTCTGAGGAGGAGCAAGTCAGTGGTAGTGCCAGGAAAGTCTAGGTTTTTGTGGATTTTTTACTGCTTGTTTTTACCAAATTTTTCTATTTTTTTTAAGCACTAGCTTGGAGTAGTAAAAGTGAATCCCAGTTCTCAGAATTTACATCCAAGGCACTTTCCTTTTTAAAATATATTTATCAGTGGTTTTAAACAATCATTTTCATTTTAAAGTCTTTTTTTTTTTAACTTTAAATCTTAGTATTAGGCTGAATGAATTAAAATGAACAGCATATCAACCAAAATAGGTATGAATTCATCATTTAAAGTTAATAAATTTGTCCTTAACAAATACTTATTAAGTGCTTACCAGATACAATGTGATTTCCTGGAATATATTTGAAGAAAAATTTAAAACACTACCAAGGAGACATAAAAGAAGACTTGAAAACCTGGAGAGACATGTATTGTTTGTAAGTTAAAAAGATTCAATATGGCACAGCTTTCTGTTCTAAATTAATTTTGTCCTCATCAAAATAATCCTGATCAAAATGTTACCAGGCCTATTCTTCAACTTGCAAAATGAGCTTATCTGGAAAATAAGCTTAGGATACCTGTAAGGGGGAAAATTATTCCTACTGGGAAGAGGGGTGGGGCCAGTCTTATGGGTGGCAATTTGGAAAGGATATTCAGGAGATGATAAGTGGATAGATTTGATGAAACCCAGAGATCATATAGGACAGGGTAGAATTATAAGGATAGGGAGGATGTGGATGGGGAAGAACTTTTCATCCTAAGTAAGGAAATTTCTTCCAAAAGGAAATGATCTAAGGATTCTGATCCCAGGAATTACACTTGGAAAGAACTATATAGGAGCAGTCTAGCAGTAGCGTACATGATGGATTGAAAGGGGAAGAGACTCTAGCCAAGGCAAAATAGTTAGAAGGCTATTGAAATAATCTGTGCATGAAGAGGTTCAGTTCAGTTAAGTCGCTCAGTCATGTCCAACTCTTTGCAAATCCATGGACTGCAGCATGTCAGGCTTACCTGTCCATCACCAACTCCCGGAGTTTGCTCAGATTCATGTCCATCAAGTCAGTGATGCCATACAGCCATGTCATCCTCTGTCGTCCCCTTCTCCTCCTGACTTCAATCTTTCCCAGCATCAGGGTCTTTTCCAGTGAGTCAGTTCTTTGTATTGGGTGGCCAAAGTATTGGAGTTTCAGCTTCAGCATCAGCCCTTCCAATGAATATTCAGGACTGTTTTCCTTTAGGATGGACTGGTTGGATCTCCTTGCAGTCCAAGGGATTCTCAAGAGTCTTCTCCAACACCACAGTTCAAAGGCATCAATTCTTTGGCGCTCAGCTTTCTTTGTAGTCCAACTGTCACATCCATACGTGACTATTGGAAAAACCATAGCTTTGACTAGATGGACCTTTGTCAGCATGAAATGGTAAAGGCTCAGAATGAAATCTTATAAAGGACCTTCAAATCATCTAGCACATTGGCTTTCAAGTTTTTTTTTTTTTTTTACTGTGAGCCATAGATTGGAAATGTTTTACATACACACATAAAATTACAAAACAAACAAAAATGTTTACTAGAACAGTGTTTATCCTTAGCATTTATGATGACATTTGACATTTTTTTTTACTCTACTCTTTTTAAAATTTAGAGAGGCTGATGGAAATATATTGTATTCATTTTAAGATTTTCTAGTAAGTGGTGACTTGCTGTTTGTAAAATATGGGTCAGGTGTAACCCCTTTACAGTCTGGAAAAGAAACCAACTATAGAAACCAAGAGATTTGCTCAGAGTCCCACTACTCATAACTAGGGTCCAGGTCCATGAACATCCATTGCACACACTGCAATTAGGATGGAACTATGGTAGTTAGACCTGAGAGTGATTTTAGAGGAGAAGTAAGACAAAGCGATTGGAAAAAATCAAATTTAACTGCAGTTTTATTCTTGGTTAATTGAGTAAACGAATTTTCCATTAAATACAGGTATCTGAAGAAGGAATTATCTTGGGATAAAGTTATGAGTTCGCGTTGAGGTTAAGAGCGGAGTGTGTGTGTGTGTGTGTGTGTGTGTGCGTGCTCAGTCATGTCCGATTCTTTGGCATCCCACAGACTGTAGCCTGCCAGGCCCCTCTCTGTCCATGGAATTTTCCAGGCAAGAATACTAGAGTGGGTTGCCATTTCCTCCTCCAAGGGATATTTCTGGTCCAGGGATTGAACTCAAGTTTCCCATGTCTCCTGCATTGGCAGGTAGATTCTTTACCACTGTGCCACCTGGGAAACTAAGAGGGGAAAGGGGTAACCAAACTGCACAGCAGGTAGAAAGAGCTACAAGAAAAACCCAAATCTTGTCAATCATCTGTTTGAGAATGACTAGATGGCATTTGACCTAATAAATGCACATTAAACATGTCTCCTATTCATGGTTGTATTATAGATATTAGAGATTAAAAAACTAGCCAAATCAGATCTTTGTACGAGAGAACCTCTTATTCAAAGTTTATTGATAGTATTATACTTCCTGCTGCTGCTGCTGCTAAGTCGCTTCAGTCATGTCCGACTCTGTGCGACCCCAGAGATGGCAGCCCACTAGGCTCCCCCATCCCTGGGATCCTCCAGGCAAGAACACTGGAGTGGGTTGCTGTTTCCTTCTCCAATGCATGAAAGTGAAAAGTGAAAGTAAAGTCATTCAGTCGTGTCTGACTCTTAGGGACCCCATGGACTGCAGCCTACCAGGCTCATCTGTCCATGGGATTTTCCAGGCAAGAGTACTGGAGTGGGGTGCCATTGCTTATACTTCCTTGGAATTAAATTAATTTTGTTGCTGAAATTCAATAAAATTCATTTTCAAAACTTTAAAATTTTAAAAACCTTAAAAATTTTTAATCTTCTGAAGTTTAATACAATAACTTTGCACCTGCCTTTTTATCAACTTGAACTGTTTTTCCCAGCAATAATATTTGTATGTGTGTGTGTGTGTGTGTGTGTGTGTGTGTGTGTGTGTGTGAAGTGTCTTTCCTTTTGACATCTACCAGTATAAGGTGGCAAGTTGCCTCTTACCAGATTATATCTGAAAAGAAACAGCTTCTGACAGGGAAATGAGCAGCTGGGTGGCAGCCTACAGCAACTCTGTTATTTTGCACTGATATAGTATTTTAATATAAATGGCTGAAATGCAATCTGAAAATAGTTATTCATCACAAACAACCGCAAAGCTGGTTAGCATTTAAGCTGTTGTATTTGTGGGTTGGCTCCTTTCTCAGTGCTTCCCGTCCTTTAGTGGTAATGATGATGATTTTTCGCTCAGCCTACTGGAGGGAGAAAACAAAGGTAGTGAAACCAGTGCTCAAGCGCTGCGGTTGTTGAGAAAAATCTGTCAGTACCAGAAGAGAGTTCTAGATCCCTAATGCCCTATCCACTGAACTTTTTTCCCATTTTACCCAGATAACTTAAGAGTTTTATTCTTACCGTAAATGAAGCAGAGAAACTGGCCATCATGGAGTCAGAATTTACATATATGGTTACACATAATTCCTGTTCTCTATTTTATTCCAGGTTTAGAGAATCTTAATACTCTGAACTCTTTAAGTTTGTATGGTATTTGAATCCGTAGTGCTTTCCTTGTAGCTCAGTCAGTTAAGAATCTGCTGGCAGTGCAGGAGACCCTGCTTCAATCCCTGGATCGGGAAGATCCCCTGGAGAAGGAAATGACAACCCACTCCAGTATCCTTGCCTGGAAAATCCCATGGGCAGACGAACCCTGTCGGCTGCAATCCGTGGAGTTGCAAAGAGTCAGGCATGGCTGAGGACTAACACTTGATTCCCTTCTCCAGGGGATCTTCCCAACCAGGGATCGAACCCAGGTCTCCCACATTGCAGGTGGGTTCTTTACTGTCTGAGTCATCAGAGAAGTCCTAAAGTCAATATACTGCTTCCTAATATATCAGCTTCCCAGAGTGGTGGAGAAATTTCCTAGCATCTATCTATGCTCACCTAAGAGATCCCTGACTGTGCCTTTTCTCACCCTACTCCATGGGTCACTCTTGTGGACTATCATGTTAAAGGAACATTTCAAGTCCTTTAAAGTACACATTTGGAGAAGGAAATGGCAACCCACTCCAGTATTCTTGCCTGGGAAATCCCATGGACAGAGGAGCCTGGCAGGCTACCTACCGTCCATGGGATTGCAAAGAGTTGGATACCACTTAGCGACTAAACAACAAAAACAAGGGTTCTAATAAGTTTCAAGATATAGTGATCTGATATCAGCAGTACTTAAGTTTTTTTTCATTTATTTAAAACAAGTTTTATAACTGTGTTTTTCAGGATGGATCGAAGTTCCATACATCAAAGAAAAAAAAAAAAACTAAATAAGATAGCTGTGCCAAAGTATCTTTCATGTTAAAATGATTGACTTAAAGAAATGTAGTATAGTGGTTCACCCCTAGGGGATATTTGACACTATCTGGAAACATCTTAGATTGTTACAGCTTGGAAGGAGTTTGTTTGCTACTGGTATCTGGTAGTAGAGTCTGGGGATGCTGTTAAATATCCTCCCAGGCACAGGAAAGATTCCTCCCCTGCCCCTCACCACAAAAGAATGTCAATAAGCAAGGAAACACTGAGGTAGAGTGATAAAGGTGAGAGAACTAAGACACTGGCCTATGAGAGAGTATAAGAGTAAAAACAGAAAAGAGAGCAACATAGATTTCTCTCCCCAAAGGCTTCTTTTTTTATTCATTTTAGTTTTCCATGTACAATAAACAATTCGTCTTACCGCAGCAAGTCTCTTATTGAACTCTTGCCTTCCATCTGATTCTGACCCTGACCTAGTGAGCCCACTTCTGGGAATTTATCTTATGGAAATAATCTGGAAGAAAGACATGGTCCTAGGCATGTTCTTTGCAGTGTTATTTATAACCTAAAATCTAACCCCACTGTAAGATAAATTGATTTAGAGGTCATAATGTAGCATGCGAGAGAAAATGTAGATTCTGCAATCAGAACTGAAATTCAGGAGAGAGGTCAAAGCAGGTAATATAAATTCAGAGAATTAATGTTGCCCTGAGAGTCAACATAACTATATCTAAATGAAATTTAATCCTCTCCGATTTCTTATCTGTCTGGTGGGCAGAAAACTCAGCCTCAGTTAATATTGAGACTTCCCAAGCCCCCCTTTAATGTCATTGTAAAAGAATCATGAACATATTTCCCCTGCAAAACTGGGGAGAAACTAGGCTCTTAATTTGAGAGAGTCAGTACTGCTTCTGTTACTTTTTCTGCTGTGTGACGCAGGCTTCACAGGTGGCACTAGTGGTAAAGAACCGCCTGACCGTGCAGAAGATGTAAGCGATGCAGGTTCAATCCCTGGGTTGGGAAGACCCCCTGGAGGTGGGCATAGCAATCCACTCCAGTATTCTTACTGGAGAATCCCATGGACGGGGTATCCTGGTGGGCTACAGGTCCATAGGATCGCAAGAGTTGGGCATGACCAAAGTGACCTAGCACACTCACAAGCACGCATTATATGATGCTGTTCTTGAGCCCTGATACCCAGAACACAAATGCACTCAGCGATGCCCTCTCAGCCTTCATCTTATCTGCTCATCATGGGCCTACGAGGGGGTGCCATCTGGAATCAGGGACTGAGTCTAGCCACCTACAAGGCTTGCTTTGAGGTGCTTCAGCTTCCTTCTGTTCAGTCCTGCTCCATCTCTTTTCCTCTCAAAAAATATCTTCTTTGTGAGCAGGAAACACCAAAGCTACTATTCCCGGTTTCTCTTGAGGTCAAAAAAGATATTTAGAAACACAGCGGAGCACTTACTTAAAGGATTAGAAGTGAAAAAAAAAGAGAGAGAATCACAATTATCAGTTTCTTTCTTAGTAACTTGCTTTTTACATTAACAGGATGCACCTAATAATGAAAGATATGGGAGGACAGTGGAAAACTACGTGCAAGAAAAATAAGACAACACGTAGCAAATAGTTGAAGATACTTTATTTCTCATGAATGTTTTAATAGAAGGAGATGCCAATCAGAAGATAGAAAATTACAGTCAGAGAGGTGGGGTAATATTACAGAAACAGAAGACATTGGTTATAATCAAATCTCCCAGGAATTTCACAAAGACAGAGGGTTACGAAACCTGAAAGCTTGCTTGAATTTGATCAGAAAGAGAGCACCAAGACTCTGAAATCTTCAAGAATGCAGTTTCGGGAGTGTAATAGAAGCTAGGGGATTATCCATAGGAATAAGAAGTTAATTTAAAAACAAGGGCAGTTTGATCTAGCCAGGAAAAGAAGTTCAGAAGCATGACCTGTCCATGAGAAACAATACGGGATCAAAGTGAATTTGTTGGATAATTCGATGTATACATAAATTAATAAGTGAAAGTAGGAGGTATCCATTGGACAGGGAGAGCTTGAAGACAAGGTAGAGATGAGGAAATTGACAGAGAGATTGAACAAAAGAGAAAACGATTAAGAGAACAAGTGGAGGGGATGACCTTTGAAAGGAGGAGAGACAAGTCTTTGAGAGTAAAGAGTAGGCATATAAATATATTTTAAAGTGAAGCCATTGAAAAATGAGGAAGATTCCCTCTAATAACACCCACACATTACTGATGTATTGGAAGAGCCTTTGTTGAGATGGCTAGTAGCTTGGGGACCTGATTCAGAGACTGATGATTTGCAGAGATATTTTTTCCCCAAATTAAAAGTTTAATATAGTACATTAAATAAAGTAACAGTGAAACAAGCTTAGCTTTGTGTTAATTTTTTGTTTATATGCAAATGCGTAACTACCACCTCACCTCCTTGTAAATGCCAGGACATGCTAATATAAAATCATTCTTTTTAAAAAATGAATTATCATCCCATCCAGAAGTGCAACCCATGTATCAACTTGGACTGACACAATTGTTTTTATTTCTAATAACAGCCTTCATTTACTTAAAATGTCACTCCCTAGGTATTCTGTTTCTCTTTTAAACATGTAAGACCACTGCTGTATAAAAAGGAAATTACACTGAATCAAAAGCCATTGAAAGTATTACTTGGAAACTTGATAGGGCTACATAGAATCTTAATCTTGAAAATGCAGTAAAATTTGACTCCATCATAATAACCACAAGAGGCAGATCAATATGACTGAGTTAAGGTCTGTTCTATAAATCATTACCTAGTGAATGAATTAGGAAAAAGATAAGCTATAACGAAAATGGTGAAGAGTGAGACAAGAACAGTCCTCTCTGGGATTAGCTTCCAATAAAGTTCAGCTTGGGGATGCAGTAATGCAGAATATATGTTGTGGGCTGTGGGCAGCTGGCACATCGACTGAAAAGAATGACCTGGACGCAGGATCCTAGGTTTCTAAGGCAAAGTTCTTACTCTGTAAGTAAAATAGCAGAAAATGGAAAACAAATCACAAATATAAGCTGAAGTTGTATATGTGACTATTAAGTGTGAAGTTTACTACGTGGCATTATACGTTTATGATGCAAGGGCTTTGCATATGTTAGTTATTTTTATTGCCAAAATTGTTCAGTTCAACAAAATGTCTTTTTAGCATCAACTACATATATGCCCAACCTAGATAACATATTAAAAAGCAGAGACATTACTTTGCCAATGAAGATCCATCTAGTCAGGGCTATGGTTTTTCCAGTGGTCATGTATGGATGTGAGAGTTGGACTGTGAAGAGGGCTGAGCACAGAAGAATTGATGCTTTTGAACTGTGGTGTTGGAGAAGACTCTTGAGAGTCCCTTGGACTGCAAGGAGATCCAACCAGTCCATTCTAAAGGAGGCCAGTCCTGGGTGTTCATTGGAAGGACTGATGCTGAAGCTGAAACTCCAATACTTTGGCCACCTCATGTGAAGAGTTGACTCATTGGAAAAGACCCTGATGCTGGGAGGGATTGGGGGCAGGAGGAGAAGGGGACGACAGAGGATGAGATGGCTGGATGGCATCACCAACTTGACGGACATGAGTTTGGGTAAACTCTGGGAGTTGGTGATGGACAGGGAGGCCTGGTGTGCTGCGATTCACGGGATCACAAAGAGTTGGACACGACTCAGCAACTGAACTGAACTGAACATATATGCTTCCTCAGTGGCTCAGCAGTAAACAGTCCACCTGCAATGCAGGAGCCGCAGGAGAAGCGGGTTTGATCCCTGGGTTGGGAGGATCTTCTGGAAGAGGGCATGGCAGCCCACTCCAGTATTCTTGCCTAGAGAATATAATTGACAGAGAAGCCTGGCAGGCTACAGTCCATAGCATTGCAGAGTTGGACACTCTTAGTGTCTTAGGGACTTAGCATGTGTAAAATATTGCCTAAAAAATTCTAAAGAAATTCAAAGAGAAGAGACTGGTCCTGATCATTGAGTACTTAGAATGTTGTGGGTGGAAAAATGCAAATATTTTTTGAAACTGGACATAGAACAGAAGGCTCTGCTTAAAATTATTATGAAGATTCAAATAAACTTTTATCAAAACATGGGAAAAGAAATGTTTATATTCCATTCACCTTATTAAAATAGACTGTTAACTTTTTCAATATTTGTTTTTTATCTTTGTATTATTATAGATTAATGTAGTACCTGCCTGATTCAAATCAGGCATTGAATAATATGTCATTAAATAAAAATTGAGGGAGGACTGTTTTTAGAGAGAAAATAGGATCCATTGATTTAATAAAAATATTTATGGATTCTTTTCTGCTAGAGATAACAGCACTTGACAAGATCATATAGTCACAGCCCTTGTTCTCATATAGCTTCTAGTCTGGCAAAATTTAAATATCGAAGGCTTTAAATACACTTTTAGTCACTGCAATACAATGAAAATTTGAAATTTAATGTTGAATGATCCACCACAACCTTGAGTATTAAATTGAGCAAAGAATTATGTGTGGCAGAAACAGTTCCAGGAGGCATTGATTAATATTCAGTCTTGTTATGTTAGAGAGAAGACAAAAAGATATCTAAGAGAAAGAATAAAACCCCATTTGTGCTTCGTTCATATTTTTATATTTAAAAGTTTTCCATCAACACTAGCCAATTTTCATTTCCGATTAAGGCAGTCTTTTTTTAGGATTTAGAGATGGAGAAGCAAAAGATATAATCATAGGAAACAAAGTAGATAAATTTGTCTGAAACAGAGTTACGAGTGAAAGGGTGGAAGTACAGTAATAAGAGAAAATTTGAAACAGATAGTTTTGGATTAGATCACAAAAAGCCCTAAATGCCATGCTAAGGAGTTTGCAGTGAATCTGATCAGATGTGGTTTACAAACATTTTATCCCATTCTTTAAGTCGCCTTTTCAGTTTTTATTTTTCCTTAGCTTTTTGAACAAGAAAATGTACTGACAAAAATAGGATTCAGGGAATATTAATGTGCAATTCTTGACAGGATAAACTGGAAGGAACTTTGAGAGTAGTAAGTCAGGATCATTTCATACCATTCCTGAATCACAAGAGTGATTCAGGAGTTCCATGGAGTACTGGCTATCTGATTTGTTCACAACTCTGGGTTGGGAAGATCCCTGGAGAAGGGAATGGCTACCTGCTCCAGTATTCTTGCCTCAAGAGTTCCATGCACAGAGGAGCCTGGTGGGGTACGGTCCATGGGGTCACAAAAAACTGGACATGACTAACTCACTTTCTGGAAACTCTGTGGTATGCAAAAATAGTTGTTGAATTAATGAATGGTCATGTTTCCCTTATTGAAAAAGTCTCTATCAATTTTAAGTTCAAAATAGAGCTTTTTGATTAAGAGTTGTAATTTATGTACTAACAGTATTGTCCATTTAGAATGCTTTGGGAAATTTCAAGTCTATTTATGATCCCTGATGCTAGTGAGAAGAAGAAAAAGCTAATTTACAATTCATCATTCAGCCATTATTCTACCCTAAAGGTGGGACTAATAAACATTAGGTTATAGGTGGCAAACGTGTTGGTAAGGGGAAGAATAGCAGATGATTTGTGGCTCAGCACTGTTATTAGTCTCAATAAATAACCTAGAAATAATTCAGAATTCTGAGTTGCTATAAAATACCAGGAAAAAATAAACATTTTAAAATTTTTGGTAGAAAAAGTAATTTTTTTCTAACTTCATTAAGGAATAATTGAAAAATGTAACTATGTATTTAAAGTGTGTACTGTGATGGTTTGATATACACATACATTGTGGGAATGATTATCAGAATTATGATAATTAATAAATACATCACCTCACATAATCAACTCTTTTCTGTTTGTGTGTGGTGAGAATGCTTAAGATCTACTCTCAGTAACTTTTAAGTATGCAATACCATATCATTAACTATAATCACCACACTGTATATTAGATCTCCAGAACTTAGTATTCCTATAACAGAAAATTTGTATCCTGTGACTTATATCAACCTCATTTCCTTATCTCCCCAGTCCCTGGAATTCACCTTTCTTTCTCTGTTTCTATTAAAGTTGCTTTTCTTTTTAAATTCCACGTAAATATGATGCCGTACACTGTTTGTCTTTGTCTGACTCATTTCACTTTAGCATAATAATACTCTTTGGGTTCTTCCATATTGTACATGGTAGGATTTCCTTCTTTTATATGGCTGAATGATGTTCTCTTCTGGTATACATACTTTTTACTTATCTGTTCATCTGTTAAGGGACATTTAGGTTGTTTCCATATCTTGGCTATTGTGGATAATGCTGCAATAAACATGGGTGTGCAGATATCTCTTCGATATACCGCTTTCAGTTTCTTTGGATATATACCCCAGAGTAAGATTGCTGGATCATGTGATAATTAAATCTTTAATTTTGTGAGAAACTACCACACTGTTTTCAATAATGGCTCCACCAATGTACATTCCCACCAACAGTGTACGAGGATTCCCGTTTCTCCCCATTCTCACCAACACTTGTTATTTGTTGTCTTTTTGATAGTCATTTTGATAGGTGTGAGGTGATACCATGGTGGTTTTCCATTTCCTTGATGATGAGTGATATTGAGCCTTTTAGTTTGATATAAACCCATTTGTTTATTTTGGGTTTTGTTCCTCTGTTTTTGTCTTATTAATAATTTCTTAATAATTCCTTGAAGAAATTATCACCAAGATCAGGTTTAAGAATATTTTTTACTATGTTTTCTTCTAAGACTCTTGCAATTTTAGGTCTTACGTGTAAGACTTTAACTGGTCTTGAGTTAATTTTTATGAGTAGTTTAAGATAGCTGTCCAGTTTTATTGTTTTGCATGTGACTATCCAGTTTTCCCAACAGAATTTATTGAAGAGACTGCCTTTTCTCCATTGTGTGTTCTTGGCTGTTTTGTCAAAAATCAGTTGACTGCTTATGAGTGGGTTTATGTTTGGGCTTTGTAGTCTGTTCCACTGGCCTATGTGCCTGTTTTTATACCAGTACTGTATTGTTTTCATTACTGTAGCCTTATAATATACTTTGAAATCAGAAAGTGTGATGCCTCCACTTTTGTTCTTTCTTAGGATTTATTTGGGTAGTCAGGATATTTTGTGGTTCCATACAAATTTTAGGATAGTTTCTTCTATTTCTGTAAAAAAATAATATTGGAAGTTTGACAGCAATTGCAGTGAATCTGTAGATTGCTTTGGGTAGTATGGACATTTCATAATTCTTTCTTCCAATTTAAAAACACAGTATATCTTTCCATTTATTTGAGTCTTTTTCAATCTCTTTCACTCAGTTCAGTTCAGTTCAGTCGCTCAGTCATGTCCGACTCTTTGCAACCTCATGAATTGCAGCATACCAGGCCTCCCTGTCCATCACCAACTCTCAGAGTTCACTCAGACTCACATCCATCGAGTCAGTGATGCCATCCAGCCATCTCATCCTCTGTTGTCCCCTTCTCCTTCTGCCCCCAATCCCTCCCAGCATCAGAGTCTTTTCCAATGAGTCAACTCTTCACATGAGGTGNGGTATTCCCATCTCTTTCAGAATTTTCCACATTTTTTTGTGATCCACACAGTCAAAGGCTTTGGCATAGATAATTTTCATTGTACCTGTCTCATACCTCCTTGGTTAAATTTATTTCTAACTATTTTATTATTCTGATGCAATTGTAAATAGGATTGCTTTCTTAATTTCTTCTTCAGATAGTTTGTTAGTGTATAGAAATGGAACTGATTTCTGTCTGTTGATTTTATTTTTACTCTCAGTAATATATCCAATATAGTCAAAATAATTATATATTCTGTTGCCATTAAAACAGTAGAAAAAATGTGTATTTTAAAAATATTTTTTTAGAGAAAGTAATCTTTTTAAGGTACTTCTGTTTCATGTGTTTGAACTTTGTTCTCTCGGTAGACTAATACCTTCTGGAAGAAGTCATGGTGTCTTCCACATCCTTGTACAGAATCTATAGTTCCAACTAAATGTTTCTTATTAATGTTTATAATACCAACACATCCATGTGAAAATTCAAATACTTTTGCCATCTGGTTGCTTTTTATAGATGAAAACATCATATTTGTTTCATTATTATACGTATTTCTACAAGTAAATCCAATTTCAGAAAAACAATAAAAATAACTAGCATTTATTGAATGCTTACTATGTGCCAGTGATTTACACAGATCAATACATTTATTGTTCACGCCAATATATAAAGTAGGTGCTACCATATCCCTATGTCATAATGAAGGAACTGATATAAAAAGAGGTTAAGTAAATTGTCCAAGAGAACACAGTACTAAAAATGGTGAGGAGGGATTTGAACACAGACAGTCTGATTTTAGAGTTTTACTCTAAACCAGCATTTGGCATTCTTTTTTTCTGTAAAGGGCCAGATAGTAAATATTTTAGGCTTTGCAGGCCATATGGTCTCTGTCGCAACTACTCAACTGCCGTTTAGTGCAAAGCAGTCATAGATAATATGTAAATGAATAAGCATGGCTGTGTTCCAATAAAACTTTATTTATGGACACTAAAATTTGAATTTCATACATTTTTATGTGTCACAAAATAGTATTTTTCTTTTGATTTTTTTCCAACCATTTAAAAATGTAAAAATCTTTCTTAGCTGTGGGCCATACAAAAATGGGGAGAGGGGTGACTGGTTTGGTCCCACAGGCTATAGTTTCCTGATCCCTGTTCTAAGCCATAGTGCAGTAGCCTCTAGGAAAAGAATGCAGAACCACTTAAGAATTTATTAATATCTAAGTTCCATTTTTCATGAAGGGAATTGGGACATTACATTTTTCTACTAAAGTGAGGAAGAACAGGAGAAACTGCTAAGTGATGAATTTGGGATAGACTTAATTTATTGGAAGCAATAGTTCCTGAGGATGAGTGTAGGATCTTTTTTATGCCTATTACTATTTTCCTCGGGAAAGATAATTTCTCAAAGAGATGGCTCTTTCTTGGGATTTAATAAAATAAGGACTGCAGACTAATGATAATCTTAACCACAAGTTGATAAACCATGGCTGAGCCAAAAGTGGCCTGCTTGCCTGTTTTTGTACTGATTGTGGGCATTACCACAGCAAATTAGCCCTAAGAGCCATGAAGACCCAGGGCCAGTTAGGAAGCATGGAGGATCCTTCTCCATGCTTGTTTCACACCCAGAAGCTGCAGTCACACCTTCTCACTGCCCAGGGTCTGTGCCCATTGCCACCTACACTCTGGGGACTCTACTTTGGCAACTGGTGTGCACCAAGTGGTCAAATCTCAGTCTGGTGAATGACTTCACCACTGACCATCTGTCCAAGTTGAGGTGGTGCACAGGATCTGGATTTCACTAGGCTGATGGTGACAGTGACCATGGAAGCCACCAGCCCCATTGGCTGCTAGGTCCTTCCCCCTTAGTTTAGTCCATCGTCAACCTATGAAAGTCTTCTTTAGACTGCATCTGGTCACAGAGTGTCCTCCTTACCTGAAATACCCACCCCAGGCAAATGGAACAGGGGTGTTCTCTCTTGTTGTATGAATACCTGCATTATAATTTTGATTTTGCCTCTTGGCCTACAAAGCCTAATATATTTAATATCTGGCCCCCCGCCCCCCCCTGCCAACGTCCAAATTGCTGACCTTTAATCTAGATCATGACAGGGACTACAGAAACAAAGAGAAAGAGTGAAAGTACAGGAAAATTGTTTGAAGTGAAAGACAGGATTTGGGAACAATTTAGTTCATTTAATATTTCAGTAGATGGAAGGAAAACAACTGAAGCTTAAGTAAAATATGTAACTAGAAAGCAATGGGACGGACAGTTTTTTTCGACAATCATGTGCGACAAAATGTGATTGTCTTTCAAAATGGCGCCCTCCGGATGCTCTTCATGAAATTTAACAATGTTGCCATTGCTGTAAAACATTTTGGCACTCTTCCTTTGGAATTGCTCTCGGAATTTATAAGTTGCAGAAGATAATTTCAGGGAATGTCATGTAAAATTTTAGAGTTGAAAGGTCATTTGAGACCAGCCTCATTGTCTTATAGTGACATGTGTCCTTCAACTGAAAAGGTTACTTCCCAACTGACCACCCTTCTCATTAGCAATACTTGCTTCAGTTTTACTCTTTTCTAAATTAATTCATTATTCCACGATGAAAGACGTGTTTTTTTTTTTTTTTTTTTTTTTTTTTTTGTCAAGGATAGGGAAAAGAATAAACCATATGTTTTGAAAGTCACTTCAAAAAAAGATAAAAAATGTTCTGAGTAAAAAAATGATCATTTTTAGCAATGGTCAGTATTTTGTTTGGCTGTTTAAATTCTGGTGAATTTTCTTAAAAAAAAAAAAGTCATCTTACTCTCTGATTAACCAAAGTGCCTTGATTTCTTTAATATTAGGAAGCTTTTGGAGTTTAGTAATTTTCAATGACAAAATAAGTCTGTCTTAATTCATGTTTTCTCTGAGTGTTCTACATCGCCCAATAGAATACATGTTTTAAGATAAGTATATATGTATAAATATTTGCCTGAATTGTGTCAAATTGATTTTTAATAAAGATAGACAAAGAGGGAATGTCAATATGATCACTGTATTATTTTAACAGTAATTTTTCTTAGAAAAAGATAAGGACATTCCTTTTTTTCCCCCACCACAAGGATGGTAGATGAGTTGCTTTTTTTTTTTTTTTTTAAATTTCACAGAGATGTGCCACAGAGAGCAACCAAATATAACAACTCTCTTTCACAACCATGTGGAAGCAACTTGCTTCCTGCCATTTCTCTCTCTTGTGATATTCCGAAGTGAAAATGAAATACAGATACTATCAAACTGTGGCTATGACAGATGAAAAAAAAAGATACTTCTGTTTTACTGAAGTGCATTTGTTTTCCTCCTCTATTCTACAGGAAGCATTACAAACCCACAGAGTCCCTGAGAGATGGATTTTACTGGGAGGCAGAATGCTAACTTTGCTCAAAGATGTGTAAATGCCACGTGCCCAGATGGTCCTTTTGCCTATTCATAGGGAGAAGCTCAGAAACACACATGCAACTTTCTGTGGTCAGTCATAACAGATTTGTTCTAAATAAGCCACACTGTTTTGCAAGATGGCAGGGAACTGTCAGGCTGTATTTTAAGCACAAATGTTTCTGCCAGACAGACACAGCGTATACCATGTGCTTCAGGAACACACACACATGTGGCATTGATCTGAGGACAGAATACAGACCTTGTGTTGTCATTTTACAGCTCAGATCAATAAGCCTAGTAGCATTTTGTGCATTGACCTTCAGCTGACTCAAGAATTTCATGCCAGTCATCAAAATTATAGATAAACATAAGTAGATGGACAGGTAGATAGATGGGCTAATAGTCTTTTGCGTGGTGATGTCCCTTTGCCAAGCCTGGTTCTACATATTGCCTCTCAAGAGGAGGGGTCGTCATTGTGTTTGGGGAGGAGTCTAATAGTCTTTTACCTAATTTATTTTGCTTCATTCCTTTTTTCCATTAAGAGTCACTTTCTACTGACATTCTAATAAAACTTATTAAGCAACTATTTATACTTGACATTCTGTGTGCTTTCAGGTAAGTTATCATTCTTAGAAATTTACAATCTAAAAAGATATTCCAACATAGAAAACTAGTTAGTTAACAGAGATTTGTTTGAGAAATAGGAAGCAGCAATTTGTTACAAAAACTATCTTTCAGAAGTTAACAGCAATTTTACTGAACAAGAATACTTCATAGCTGAGTTGGTGAACATGTTGGGAAAAGAGCCCTAGGACTTCTAGTTCCAGATATCATGTGACTGCTGATTCCAGTCACATTTGTCCTGACAGACGTGCTTCAGAGGTGGGCAAGCTGCCGACACATTACAAGAAGACGTGACTGAATGTAAGGAGTGAATGGAAGTGAGCTTTGGACCGAGGAGGGGAGAAAAGCATTTTGCTCAATGCATCTAGTAATTAATTAACTAGTTAATTACATCTAAACAGAATAAGCAGGAGCTGACAAAGGTACATATTCTGATCTTGGTGGTGAATAAAGGAGGAATATAAATGACGATAGGAAGAGGAAGGCAAAGTCAGAGGGAAAATTGTACTCAAAATATCTGCTCTAAGAAGTTTGCCAAAGCTGGCTTGAAAATTTGACTTTATGCTTTCTAGCAGTCAAACAAAAGAAATAAGACCAGTTGCGAATTCCAGAGTGTCCAACAGGTTAAAAAAAAAAATACTAGTTTCTTAGGTTAATTCCAGCTATTTCTGATATGAAGTCTCAGAGAAATTTTTCTCTTGGCCCTCATAAAAAGAACACTGGCATGTGTTTTGCTGAAAGTTTTACTTTCATTTTCAGTTCAAAGGATTTGTTAACAAAAGAACCCATTCGTTACACACAAATAAACAATTTCAACTTTCAATAGAAGATTATTTAACTTAATTTCAGTTTATAGTCATTAGGGGGATAAAGACAGAAACAATAGAAGTAACAGCATATACATCTCCATTTAGAATTAAACAGCTCTGGGAAGTCCTATGTTAACAGCAATCCGGAGTCCTAGTTGGGAAAGGGTTCCACACTATGGGTGAGACTTCAAATTGCAGTTTGGGGGGCTCCCATTTATTAATCCCAGGCTGCAAACTGATCATCATCATCAGTTTGTGAGCAAAAATGCAGCTCTGGTTTTCCTTTAACTGTTACAATGCTGTTTGTTTCACCTTGTGAGTCATAAGACTTCTTAGATCCCTAGGGGCTGGCCAGGCCCACTCCAAGAAACACTCCCTTTCTTTTCTAAAGTTCCTGCTTGAGTTGCTGGTAACAGCTGGTGTGACTGTAGGCAAGCATGTAGTGCAGGCAGGGTCCAGGCAATGTCAGAAGTTGGTCAGAGTCTGAAATCTGAAGAAGACTACCTCCATTTTAATTTCCCTAACAGCATGAAATGGGCTTCCCTGATAGTTCAGTTGGTAAAAAATCCACCTGCAATGCAGGAGACCCTAATTCAACTTCTGGGTGAGGAAGATCCCCTGGAGACAGGCTAGGCTACCCACTGTAGTACTCTTGGATTTCCCTTGTGGCTTAGCTGGTAAAGACTCCACCTGCAATGTGGGAGACCTGGGTTTGGGAAGATCCCCTGGAGAAGGGAAAGGCTACCCACTACAGTATTCTGGCCTGGAGAATTCCATGGACTGTATAGTCCATGGGGTTGCAAACAGTCAGACATGACTGAGTGACTTTCACTTTCAGCAGTATGGAATAAGCAACAAGTTATGACCAACCTAGATAGCATATTCAAAAGCAGAGACATTACTTTGCCAACAAAGGTCCATCTAGTCAAGGCTATGGTTTTTCCAGTGGTCATGTATGGATGTGAGAGTTGGACTGTGAAGAAAGCTAAGCACAGAAGAATTGATGCTTTTGAACTGTGGTGTTGGAGAAGACTCTTGAGAGTCCCTTGGACTGTGAGGAGATCCAAAAAGTCCATTCTAAAGGAGATCAGCCCTGGGTGTTCTTTGGAAAGAATGATGCTAAAGCTGAAACTCCAATACTTTGGCCACCTGATGTGAAGAGCTGACTCACTGGAAAAAGACTCTGATGCTGGGAGGGATTGGGGGCAGGAGGAGAAGGGGACGACAGAGGATGAAATGGCTGGATGGCATTACCAACTCAATGGACTTGAGTTTGGGTAAATTCTGGGAGTTGGTGATGGACAGGGAGGCCTGGCGGGCTGTGATTCATGGGGTTGCAAAGAGTTGGACACAACTGAGCGACTGAACTGAATAACATGCTTGTAGTAAAAAAAACTTCTGTTAAAATTTTCTAAAGAATAAAATTTTCTAACTTAATACAGAAATAACCTCAAGGTACTGTTCAGCAAAAACAATTCTATTCCAAACTTTACTGATCCTTTATTGAAAGATAAAGTGAAGTGTCTAAAGGAATGAATGAACATGCAAGTTTTAGATAGCTCTCATAAATAGAATTTCTATGACCAAATTTTGATTACTTTCTAACAAAAAGTAAAGTATGAGTATTCTTTGAGCAGATTTATATGCATTAGATAACAGACAAAATTCAGAGATGTGTTCAACACCTTTTCTGAAGGTAGGTGATATCAGCTAGAACATATTACTACTACACACATACCTGAAATACCAGTCACTGTCATAGCCAAGATTTTTACTAGCAAATAACATCATAAGGACAAATGGCCCTTTAGTACTTCAAATTTGAAAATAACTTTAATTTGTTTTGACTATTTCAAATAAAATGTGCAGTGTCATCAAAGAAACCATTTCAGTTATATTGCTGCAGTCAACACTGAGGGATGGAGAACCAGGAATGAAAATTTGGAAGTGTTGGATACACAGGGCAGAAATTAAAATATGACATCTTAATAAATTATTTTCAAACCAATCAAGAAATCCAACAGTATATTTGCAGATGGCAATGCTAATATCAAATCAGGCCTAAGGCATTTCCTGGGGGACTAATGACCAGAGGGGATTAATGGCCCTTGGCTTCAGCTCAAGCCATTCACTTTCCCAGCCAGTCATTAATCCTAAGAAATGTCCCGAGCCTCAATCATTATAGCTTAATTGAGATGTCATGAAAAGGGTTAAAGAAGTTTTGACTACTTTACTATGTGAATACCAGCAGTGAAATGCATTTAGAATCCCTGTTTAAAAGACATGTAATTGCCTCAGATTCTTTATATTATCATAACTCTTCAAAATTGATTGGTTTTAGGTTTATGGAAAAATATGCAAATTAACAGAGGATATGACACACATTTCTCATTGTGGAAATAAAAGTAGTTCACANGGGCTTCCCTGATAGTTCAGTTGGTAAAAAATCCACCTGCAATGCAGGAGACCCTAATTCAACTTCTGGGTGAGGAAGATCCCCTGGAGACAGGCTAGGCTACCCACTGTAGTACTCTTGGATTTCCCTTGTGGCTTAGCTGGTAAAGACTCCACCTGCAATGTGGGAGACCTGGGTTTGGGAAGATCCCCTGGAGAAGGGAAAGGCTACCCACTACAGTATTCTGGCCTGGAGAATTCCATGGACTGTATAGTCCATGGGGTTGCAAACAGTCAGACATGACTGAGTGACTTTCACTTTCAGCAGTATGGAATAAGCAACAAGTTATGACCAACCTAGATAGCATATTCAAAAGCAGAGACATTACTTTGCCAACAAAGGTCCATCTAGTCAAGGCTATGGTTTTTCCAGTGGTCATGTATGGATGTGAGAGTTGGACTGTGAAGAAAGCTAAGCACAGAAGAATTGATGCTTTTGAACTGTGGTGTTGGAGAAGACTCTTGAGAGTCCCTTGGACTGTGAGGAGATCCAAAAAGTCCATTCTAAAGGAGATCAGCCCTGGGTGTTCTTTGGAAAGAATGATGCTAAAGCTGAAACTCCAATACTTTGGCCACCTGATGTGAAGAGCTGACTCACTGGAAAAAGACTCTGATGCTGGGAGGGATTGGGGGCAGGAGGAGAAGGGGACGACAGAGGATGAAATGGCTGGATGGCATTACCAACTCAATGGACTTGAGTTTGGGTAAATTCTGGGAGTTGGTGATGGACAGGGAGGCCTGGCGGGCTGTGATTCATGGGGTTGCAAAGAGTTGGACACAACTGAGCGACTGAACTGAATAACATGCTTGTAGTAAAAAAAACTTCTGTTAAAATTTTCTAAAGAATAAAATTTTCTAACTTAATACAGAAATAACCTCAAGGTACTGTTCAGCAAAAACAATTCTATTCCAAACTTTACTGATCCTTTATTGAAAGATAAAGTGAAGTGTCTAAAGGAATGAATGAACATGCAAGTTTTAGATAGCTCTCATAAATAGAATTTCTATGACCAAATTTTGATTACTTTCTAACAAAAAGTAAAGTATGAGTATTCTTTGAGCAGATTTATATGCATTAGATAACAGACAAAATTCAGAGATGTGTTCAACACCTTTTCTGAAGGTAGGTGATATCAGCTAGAACATATTACTACTACACACATACCTGAAATACCAGTCACTGTCATAGCCAAGATTTTTACTAGCAAATAACATCATAAGGACAAATGGCCCTTTAGTACTTCAAATTTGAAAATAACTTTAATTTGTTTTGACTATTTCAAATAAAATGTGCAGTGTCATCAAAGAAACCATTTCAGTTATATTGCTGCAGTCAACACTGAGGGATGGAGAACCAGGAATGAAAATTTGGAAGTGTTGGATACACAGGGCAGAAATTAAAATATGACATCTTAATAAATTATTTTCAAACCAATCAAGAAATCCAACAGTATATTTGCAGATGGCAATGCTAATATCAAATCAGGCCTAAGGCATTTCCTGGGGGACTAATGACCAGAGGGGATTAATGGCCCTTGGCTTCAGCTCAAGCCATTCACTTTCCCAGCCAGTCATTAATCCTAAGAAATGTCCCGAGCCTCAATCATTATAGCTTAATTGAGATGTCATGAAAAGGGTTAAAGAAGTTTTGACTACTTTACTATGTGAATACCAGCAGTGAAATGCATTTAGAATCCCTGTTTAAAAGACATGTAATTGCCTCAGATTCTTTATATTATCATAACTCTTCAAAATTGATTGGTTTTAGGTTTATGGAAAAATATGCAAATTAACAGAGGATATGACACACATTTCTCATTGTGGAAATAAAAGTAGTTCACACAGAATTCATTTGATTGAGTTTGATTACTGAACAAAATCTAATTATTTTAGATACATGATCAGACTTTTCTGGAGAGGCAGTATTGTAGGAAAGAAGTATTTGGCATGTGTTATTGTCAACTCAAATGTGTTTTGTTAAACCATGGTTATTTTGGGAGGGTCTATCACTGCTGGGAAGCACAGGTATCAGAAATTACTTATTCAAAGTAAACAGAAGGAAAGAAAGGCTAGCTTTCTTACTCAGGATGAGCATACCATTAGGCTATGTGAAATAGGGAAAAAGACCAGCAACTTCTGTCTCAGCATTTTGGAATCCTGTTTCCTAAACAAGGTCTCAAATCAGCTTATAAGGATGCTTCATTTGCATAAGAGTCTGATGATACCAGGAAAGTGAGGACAGGTGGAGAATGATAGAATAGTGAGAGAAGCCAATCAGAATAAAAGCAATTCAAAAGAATCATTTTTTTTAAAGGCAAATATGCTTCCCAGTGTAGAAATGGGAAAAAAAATTCACTAGCAACAGATATTAAATATACATCTGATTGTGTTCACTGTAGCTCTGATATGCTGCCTGCCAACCAAAGGGTCCCCTTCTAAATTCTGATCATTAATGATCATACTTTACCCAAAAAACAGTGTTAAGATCTGAGCAGTTTGCAGACTTTTCATATCTTCCATTTCTAAGTCTTTTCCTCGGGACCAGAGTACAGTCATTTTTCAAGAAATTGCCATATTCCTTCTCCCGTATTCTTGAACACTATTTGTCTCAGGGTGATGATGGTGGTGGTGTGTGTGTGTGTGTGTATGTGAGCATATGATAGGAGAAGGAATATTGACAGTGGCTTTCAGCATTGCTCTCAACAAGTCATCTTCTGTAGTGGCTCTGATTCAGTTAGTTGCCCACTCACTTTTGGAATATCTGTGTTTCAATAACACCATGTGGGAAGGTTTCAGAATTTTAATCATGTGTAGTTGTCTTAAACTGCTAACTTGAGCCTAAAACTAAGGAAATAGAGATATTAGGTATCTCACCTCTCTCTAGAGAGCTGACAAGGTAGGGGCCAACCCACTCCTTCAGAGTTTATCACTAAAGAGGTCTATTGGCTAATTTTGCTATCTCTGTTCAATACACAGTACCTCAATTCCACACCCACCAGGCTATTAGAGGTATTAAAGAATACCTAAATGACAAGGTAGAGGAAAAGGCAGGGAGTGGTCTGGGTCATCAGATGGGCTGTGACCCTCACAACACTAAGCCAGGGAAAGAGAGTCAGGAGATTCATCACCCTGGGAGTTAAGGTTCTTGCAAGGCTGGCATCTGATTCCCTAGTAGTCATCTGCTTGGTCAATAGACTTGTTCATCTGCCCTGAGCTAACCTGAGCAAGAGAGAGGACTGGAGAGAAGTCCTGGCAATGCAGAGAGAGGAGTGAGTGAGATGTGGCAAGAATATAGGAGTTTTTCTTTAAGGGAGACTGCGGGGATTAGGCTGAGCTGACTGGGTAGTGTCCAGCCATAAGGAAGTTTCCTTATGATTGTGAGGTGATCTACTGCTTGTTGGTGGCATACATCCACACATTTGCCTGGAACCAGCTGGCAATGTGAGAAGTGAAAGCTTTGACTCAGATATGAGATGAGAATTTTAGAGTGATCTAGACTGGACTTGGAATATATTGAAAGGCAAGAATAGCTGGATCTTTCCAGAATACTTAACTAGTATGCAAGAGAAATTTGACTTTATTTCCTGGTTATACTTTTGTCATAGTGCAATAAATTGGTTGCTCATGTAATAGATCCCAGCATGCTGCCTGATCACCTCTCTGTGTCCTGGATGCCTATCACCCTGTAACTCATAAAGTCATAAGTTCTTATATTAATAGAATATGTAGTTAGCTTGTGAAATCAGAACATCAGACAGTTGATTAAAAGATTTGTGTAATATCCTTTGTTTAGAAGATTCAGTAGGTGATCTTTATTAAATCCTTAGTATACTTACTAGTATCCAGAAGATACAGATGTAGAATTAATTTTAGCTATAAGAAATGAAATCACTAAAGTCATTATTAATTAATTTTATTAATTAGGAATAGATAAAGAAGATGTGGCCCATATATATGAATACAGTGGAATATTAGCCATAAAAACAAACAAAAATGTGCCATTTGCAGAGATGTGGATAGACCTAGACACTGTCATACAGAGTGAAGTAAGTAAGAAAGAGAAAACAAATAACATATATTAATGCATATATGTGGAATCTGGAAAAACGGTATAGATGAGAGGGAACTGTTATTATTCCCATTCCCTTAGATAAGGAAATTGAAGTACAGGGAAGCTAATTTACTAACATTACACTGCTAAGATGAGGGGGAACCAGGATATGAACCTAGTTTTACTCACCTTCTAAACCCTGTTTTAGTTATTAGAAAATACCGGGCTTCCCTGGTGGTGCAGAGGTTAAAGCATCTGCCTGCAATGTGGGAGACCTGGGTTCGATCCCTGGGTTGGGAAGATCCCCTGGAGAAGGAAATGGCAACCCACTCCAGTATTCTTGCCTGGAGAATCCTGTGGATGGAAGAGCTTGGTGGGCTACAGTCCACAGGTCGCAAAGAGTCGGACACACTGAGCGACTTCACTTTCACTTTCTTTCACATGCATAAAACAGATATGAGAGCCTACTGTAGAGCCCAGGGAACTCTACCCAGTGCTCTGTGGTGACTTAAATGGTAAGGAAATCCAAAAAAAAGAGGAGATATATGTATAATGTGTACATATGCCTGATTCACTCTGCTGTAAGCAGGACATATCACAGCATTGTAAAGCAACTATACACCGACGAAAAATTAAAAAAAAAAACCAAAACAGTTGCCTCACAGGTAAGGGTTAAGTAAGAATATAAATAAGTGTTCTTAGTTCAGTCCCAGACTTAATGCTTTGTAAATTATTATAAAAGCTATTTATATATTTCCAAAGAAAATGAATTTTCCCATTCTCAAGGCTCTTACAGTGCTTCAAATTTAGATATTTGAGAATCCATATTAAAATGGCTTCTGTTCATATTAAAGATTTGCAAACATTTGGATGCATTTACTGCATCATTAAACTGAAGGTTGGGAAGAGGAGCGATTATTACTTGTAATTCTTCAAAGGATATCCAGGGAAACAGACTCTTCCTTTTACTCATTGCTGACATTTTTTTCCCCTAAAATAATAGTTTACATAGAGCTGACAAATATACTCTAAAATTTTATCTTGTTGCCAATTAAAAGTGATAGTTTATAATCTGGAATAGCAAAATTTAAAATGGAAACAGCAACTGACCCTTAAATAGGGCATAATGAACTCAAAACTGACTTTTCTAGAGGAGAAAAAGTGATTATAGGGCTATCCAGGAGGCCAGCGAAGGTGTGTGCAGTCTGAATGGCATGATTATAACTTAACATTTATTATATTAGAGTCAGTGGGAACTAGTTTACCATTATAAAGCAGGGTCCTTAAATGACCAAACTGTGTTTTTCTTTGGTAGAGCCTCTTCAACTGCTATATTACTTTAATACTACCATTTTCTTTTAGTTTATATTTGCTGTACTGGCTAGTTGTGCGTGTTGGCTGTCTCTAAGTTGTGTCTGACTCTTTGCGACCTCATAGACTCTACCTCACCAAGTTCCTCTATCCATGGGATTCTCCAGGCAAGAACACTGGAGCAAGTTGCCATTTTCTTCTCCAAGCATTCTTCCCAACCAAGAAATTGAACCCATGTCTCCTGTGTTTCTTGCATTGGCCCGTGGATTCTTTACCACTGAGCCACTTGGGAAGCCCCAACTAGCTAGAAAAAAAAAAAAAATCAGGTTCTTGTGTGGTCCTTTGTCTGTCTTGAAATCTCTGTAGACCTTGAACCCACTGAGGGTGATCTGTAAATACTTGATTGGCTGGCTCACTGACTAATGATATAACATGGTGCATAAATACTAGTGTCTCGGTTCAAAGTGTCTAATAACACACACACCTGCAATTGCTTTAAGCACTCAAGATACATTAGCATATAATAACTCACTCAACCCACATGAAAACTTTCAGAAATAAACAGTAATACTGTTTCCATTTTACAGATGAGGATATGAGGGCAGAGGGAAAGTGGGTATCATGTCTATGTCACACAGCCAATATGTGTGACATAGGTTGGTGTTTGAATCTAGAGAGTCTGGCACTAAAGACAGCATTTCTAACCACTATATCATGATGGCCAAATAGCCCAGATACACATGTTGTCATGGCCAGACATCAGGATTGATATCCATCTTGACCAATATGTCTCCTAAGTATCTATTAACATTGCTAATGCCTGCTATCATAAGTGTATGGATCACTGTTGATGATTTCTTTTAATTCTTTACTTAACAATTTTTTAAATATAAATTTATTTATTTTAATTGGAGGTTAATTACTTTATAATATTGTATTGGTTTTGCCATACATCAACATGAATCCGCCACAGGTACACACGTGTTCCNCAGGATTTGGACTTAAGCCTCCTGCTTCTGGTTTTCAGTCTTATTTTTGCAGTAGTCTCAAGACTTCTCTTTCTGTACAGCACAATTGATAAAACATCTAGGTTAAAGATGAAAAGTTTATCCACAGTGATGGACACCCAGAGAGGTTCATAGAGTTACATGGAGAAGAGAAGATGGAGGAGGGAGTTAGAGGTGAGGTAGAATCAATAGAGGGGAGAGCAAGCTAGCCAGTAATCACTTCCTTATGTGCACTCCACAACTGGACTGCTCAGAGATGTTCACAGAGTTATACAGAGAGAAGAAAAGGGAGAAAGGAAACAGAGGTGGCTGGGAGGATAAAAGGGGGGAATCAAAAGGAGAGAGACAGATCCAGCCAGTAATCAGTTCCCTAAGTGTTTTCCACCGTCTGGAACACACAGAAATTCACAGAGTTGGGTAGAGAAGAGAGGGGGTAGGGAGGATACAGAGGCGACTTGGTGGAGAAAAAGGAGAGTCCAAAGGGGGAGAGAGCAGTCAAGCCAGCAACCTTGCTCCCAGGTAAAAACAGGTACTAAAGATTGGGTTCTTAAAGGTACAAAATTGATAACAAATACCAAAAAGCAAAAGCAAAGATTAAAAACCTAGAGTAGAGTTTTGAATTTCAAAAATACAATATTAAAGAAAAGAAGAGAGAAGAAAGAGAAAAAAAAAAACAAAGTCACAAAAATTATAAAATATATATATATATATAAAGTTTGCTTTTAAAAAGTAGGGTCTTTTTTGCAAAGTAATAGTAGCTTATAAAAGTGAAAATTAAAGGAGTAATAGAGGACTTAAAAATTTAAAAAAATTAAAAAAAATGATCATTGAAAATAGTAAAAATATATCTAGTACTTTCTTTGGTGTTTTTGTGGGTATTGTGGGGTCAGTTCATTTTCGGATAGTTCCTTGGTCTGGCTTATATTTCTCAAGACCTATAGGCCTCTTCCTATGTAGTCAGTACTAACGACAGGGTTTTAATCTATTGCACCTGTCACTTGCAAGGCAGTTCCCTCATTTTAGCTGCTTCTGTTTGCTGGTCTCTTCAGTATCTGATTTCTGCCCTGACACAAGGGGGGCAGTGGTGGACACATTTTTTAGGCTCCCTGTTCAGTCGTGCTGTGGGGAGGGAGGGACGCTGCAAACAAATAACACTGACGTGTGCTCGCAGTGCCTCAGCCGCACTGGGCCTGCCCCCGGTCACGGTGCGCCTACCCTCCCTGCCCACTCTGCTCAGGCTCTAGGTTGCTCCGCCGTGAACCGTCTGAGGCTGGCTCTGGGCCTCATCCACCTCCCAGGTCTAAGCCACTCAGGTTCAGGCACTCGGGTAGCCCTCAGAAGCACAGACTCAGTTAGGCCTGTGTTTTGTACCCTCCCCAGGTCCGAGCAGCTCAGGTGATGAGGTGTTTGGCGAGCGCGGTCGCTGTGACCTATCACCTCCCCTGTCCCTGCCACTCGGTTTTCTGGGTGTACAACCGGTGCACCTTCTCAGGGATGTTGACGGTCCAGAATCCCAAGAAGTCTTAGTTAGCAAAGAAGCCTGCTTGCAGTTTGGTAGATAATGTCTCTCTGGGGCTGCGATTGCCCCCTTCTGGCTCTGGCTGCCTGTCACTAGAGAGGGATGGTCTGCAGCTGGCTCTGTTCAGTCCTTTGTTCTGTGTGCGGGCCTGGCGGTGTCTTTGGGCTTTTTGTCAGGTAGCTATCCCACAGTCTGGTTTTCTAGCCCAAGTTAGTTCGCTCAGATTGACCTCGGGGCATTCAGGCTAGATCCTTACTCTAAGTAATGCAGCCTACGCCTCCCTGCCCAGCCCCTGCTTTCTAGTGCTGGGTGCAGGCATCTGCACTGCTTCTCTGCCGGGGGAGTTACCATTGGGCTTGTAATCCATGGGTTTTAATTATTTATTTATTATTCCTCCCTGTTATGTTGCCCTCTGTGCTTTCAAGGCTCACCATAGACTCGGCAGTGAGAGTGTTTCCTGGTGTTTGGAAACTTCTCTCTTTTTAAGACTCTCTTCTCGGAACAGAACTCTGTCCCCTCCTCTTTTGTCTCTTTTTTGTCTTTTATATTTTTTCCTACCTCCTTTTGAAGACACTGGGCTGCTTTTCTGGGTGCCTGATGTCCTCTGCTAGCATTCAGAAGTTGTTTTGTGGAATTTACTCAGCGTTTAAAAGTTCTTTTGATGAATTTGTGGGGGAGAAAGTGGTCTCCCCATCCTATTCCTCTGCCATCTCAGGACTGCCCCCTACTTAACAATTAAAAAAAAATTATTGTTATTTGGCTGCACCAGGTCTTAGTTACTGCGTGCAAGATCTTAGATCTTCATTTCGGCATGTGAACTTGAATTCTTAGTTACGGCATGTGGGATCTAGTTCCCTGGCCAAGGATAAGCCTGGTTCCTCTGCATTGGGAGCTCAGAGTCTTAGCCCCTNCAGGACTGCCCCCTACTTAACAATTAAAAAAAAATTATTGTTATTTGGCTGCACCAGGTCTTAGTTACTGCGTGCAAGATCTTAGATCTTCATTTCGGCATGTGAACTTGAATTCTTAGTTACGGCATGTGGGATCTAGTTCCCTGGCCAAGGATAAGCCTGGTTCCTCTGCATTGGGAGCTCAGAGTCTTAGCCCCTGGACCACTAGGGAAGTCCTCTCTTTGCTTCATTTTGACATAGTCTGCATGTCTGTCTGTCCCCCTCCACTGTACTATTTTTTATATTCTCCCAGTGCAGGAGATGTAAGGGATGTGGATTTGATCCCTGGATTGGGACGATCCCCTGGAGGAGAGCATGGCAATCCACTCCAATATTCTTGCCTGGAGAATACCGTGGACAGAGGAATCTGGCGAGCTATGGTCCATAGAGTTGCAAAGAGTTGGACACACCAGGAGCAACTTAGCATGCACGCATGCCATCTTCAACATTTCCCCAAAGTCTCATTAACATGCAAGCTGCTTTTTCACTTTTTCACATGATTCAATGAAATCTAACTATTATAGCTTTTTGTTTTCTTCACTCTTTTTCTTGAAAGCCTAGTCACATGGGATTATATCTTTATACAGTTATCAAATTATATTTACTAAACACCAGTCTTACTTATAGCTATTATTCAAATCTTTAAGGATTTGAAGGGATTATCCATCTCTCTGAAGGGCCTGAGATCCCATTTGCTTAAAATACAGCAATAAGATGTAATATATCCATAGCACCATTCTTTGAGAGCTCTGTAGCCCATGCCATTGATCCTTAAAATATCCTTAAAATATCCCTGCTTGGTATGACTAGGAGTATTCACTTTGGCTTCTGCAAAATAGAGATAATGAGGCAAAAAAAGTAAGTCTCTTTCTTATAGCTATTTCTTAAACTACTCACTTTGTTATGATGCAATTAGAAAATATATCATTATCAGGACTAGGACATAGTGATTAATATTTTAGAAAGTTACATGAAGAATAGTGTAAAATATAACTATCTTGTAAAATATAACTGTCTTTGGGTAAAAGAATGGAGAAGCTTAGAGGTAAAGGTCATGTGAACAAAACCAACATGACTACCATAACTTCAAGAGTCCATCCTTTTCTCTTTTAGTGACATAAGCATTTTGACTAACATCCTCAATTTCTTCAGGGATAATGATGCTTGTTGATAGAAGCTTTTTGAAGATAACTTTGTATCGGGACAGAATTAAATGTCATCTTTACTAGTGCACTGTCCTCCAGATCCCTTTCCTGATTTCTACTGTATTTATTTATTTATTTATTTATTTTTTATTTAACACTTTTATTGAGTACATTCTATGTTTTGTGTACAATGCTATGCAAGGGGTATACATCAGTAAAGAAAAATGAGCTAAAATCTGGTGAGAAAAAGTCAATGAAAAGTTAACAATGTTTTTTTTTTTTTTTTT
>SJYA01000487.1:2626240-2677806 GCA_006410615.1 Neotragus moschatus
AACAATGAATTTCACCTTTTTCTCAAGTGCACACGGAACCTTCTCCAGGATAGATCACATCCTGGGCCATAAATCTCATCTTGATAAATTCAAAAAAATCAAAATCATTCCAAGCAACTTTTCAGATCACAATGCATTAAGATTAGATCTCAATTACAGGAGAAAAACTATCAAAAATTCCAACATATGGAGGCTGAACAACACGCTTCTGAATAACCAACAAACCACAGAAGAAATCAAAAAAGAAATCAAAATTTGCATAGAAACAAATGAAAATGAAAACACAACAATCCAAAACCTGTGGGACACCATAAAAGCAGTGCTACTGTATTTATTCTTAATAAGAGCTAAAATGGGTTGAATCAGTAGAACTTCCCCCAGAAGTGGCTCCATTTAATACAGCTTCTCTTAGATGGCAAAATAACTGGTTGAGAAGCAGAAATCTTCCTATTCTTTACTGTTTTATTTAGTTGATTCAAAATAACCAGTTTTATTGGTTGATTAATTACTTTCTGCCTGAGATTAAGTGGAAGTATAAATAGAAAGAAGTGCCAGCTCAGTTCACTTTGGTTGACAGTATGTTGATTAGGCGCATACATACCATTATAATTTGAATAAGTTCTCTCAGTCATTTCTTTGGTTTAATGTGCTCAAAAAAGAATAGTTGGGTTCATTTTGTTTAGTTGGTGCAGCAATTTTTGCAATGTGTTTTAGTTTTTGATTTGCAGTTTTCTACCTGTTGATTGGAATTGACCAGACTATTCTTGTTAGTATTTCTTTTTCTTACTTTCTCTTTTTATTCACTTCTTACAGTTTGGGATATTTTCATTTGCTTAACTTTTAGTATATATATGTAGAGTTTTAAGAGTGATATTAAGGTTTTTTTTTTTTTTTTTAAATGGCATAACTGTGCAAAGTTGGTGGGTTTTTTTTTTTCCCTCTTTCTATTTTACTCAGTTGCAGATGAACTGAAAAGAAGCAGATGAACTGAAAAGAAGCAGATGTTTGGCGTCGGTGATTTTTTTAAAAAAGCAATTCTCATTTAAAAGATTTAAAAAAAAATACAAAAAGAAATAAGATATTTAAACCTTTCTAACATTTTTTGACTATAGAATCTCTTTATGAAAGTTTACATATCCAGATTTATTGCTTTGTATACTTCTTCCTTCTTATTTAACTGAGGATAGATTTAGTGTATCAGAATATAAAACTGCTTAATTCTGACAGATAGGCATATTGATGTCTCTCTGTTTCTATTGCTCAAAGAAAGTCTGCCTAAAGCATTAATTCTGTAAGTCTTTAAATTCACTGAAGGTATTTAAGTGCACAAGCACTTTGTGGTTTATTGTTACATAATTAAAGTAAATAAAAGACAACATAATAACAAACAAAATGTCCAATTCTTAAGCATTTTTTTTTTCCTTTGGTGCCAAAATTCAAAGTTCTTTTCAAATTAGGGCAATAACCTTGACTAAATTATATGCTAAGTTGTTTAAAAATAAGCAGAAGGAAAAAATACATATATTCATTTTTATTTTATAAAATATGTATGTATATGTATATTCACACATAAATACATTTAAAGGTGCATGTTAATTCTAGCTTTCTTCAACAACAGGATGGTATATTAACACAATGGCATATTCATGAGTCATCACAATGACAAAATTGTAGGGTTTACATCCTTCCTCTATCCAACTAGCAAAACATACTGGCTTAAAATACTCTCATTTAATTTAAACATCATATAACACCTGTACATTCATTCAGACTCTTCCTATGACTATCAGATCACCTAAGGCCATGGCAAAATACAGTAACATTCAGTAGAAATAATTCACAGAGGTCAACAAGCTTGAATCCAAGATAACATTCTTATTATGTTTCCCTTTAGATACTGAAATTAATTTGTATGGTAAAAGATTAGTGTTGGAAATGCATGTGTGCTTGCTTGGTCACTTCAGTCATATCAGACTCTTTGATACCTTATGGGCTGTAGTCCACTAGGCTCCTCTGTCCATGGGATTCCTCCAGGCAGGAACACTGGAGTGGGTTGCCATGCCCTTCTTCAAGGGATCTTCCTGACCCAGGGATTGAACCCAAGTCTCCTGAGTCTCTTGCATTGGCAGGTAATGGAGCTGATTTGAATATTTGGGCCTATCAGGATACCTTCCCTTTCTTTATGTAATGAAGAAAAGCCTATGACAATTTTATTTTCCAAACTTAAAGGGAAATTCAAGGAGAGCTTGCCTTTTCCTCTTATAAGTTATTTTATTTCAAATAAAGTGACCACCAGAATGATAGCTTAAGCCAGCCAATATACTACTATTAGCTATGCCAAAAACTAAAGTATCCTCCACTTAAGTACACATAAAAATTTGTATCTACCTACACCATTTCTTGTAGTGACTCCAAAGGATCTTTATTTTCACAGAAGGAGATATAGGTAGAAAAACTTCAAAATCACAGATGGTCTAAGAAATGCTATAATGTCTTTGCTATAATGATTCATTCAATAATAATTCAGCTTAAAATTTCAATAAATAAATGTGATTACTCCAATTCTGAGAGTAGAAGGAAATACCATGCTGTTAAAAAAAAAAAAGTAAGAAATTAACAAGTGATAAACTATTATTAACTAAAGTACAAATTTTGTTTAAATTTCACAAAATTTTATGCTAGTCTCCATTATTTGTTTTCATACCTTATTTGAGATTCCACACTCTATTTAGCTGCATTGAGCAACTTCAGCTGCATATAACAAATTCTGAAAAAATTCTCTTTTCATCTTTATTCTGTTACAAATATTCTAATTTTCCTTTTCATGGTTTCCTAGATACATCCATCATTTAAAAGTAGACATTTAATTTCTAAATACATGGGGTTTTTAGTATCTTTGATATTAATTTATCATTTTGATATTATTTTCTCATTTAAATGCTTTCTTCTCTGCAATCACCCTCTGTGTTTTTTAGTCTTTCAACTTTAGTGAGGCTTTCAATGGCTAAGTCAAAGATCTCTCTTAGTAAATGTCACTTTGTACTTGAAAATATGTGGGTTATTTTAAAGAATCTTTTGATATTCATTTCTAACATAATTCTACAGTGATAAGTGAACAGACTTTGTATGATTTCAATATCTTTAGACCATGAAGTTTTTGCACCTTATTTTATAGCACTGGATATGTTCTAGCATCTCCTGGTTTATAGTCTACAGGAACTTGAATAGAAATTGTATCCTGTTGTTGTGTGAAAATTGTATAAATCTTAATTATGTTGAATTGGTTCATAGTGCTTTTCAGGTCTACAATACACTTCTACTTTTCTGTCTATTCATTCTATTAACTTTTGAGAGCTTGATATGGAAACTCCAACTAAAACTTTTAAGGAATGTTACTGAAGCTGAAGCCCCAATACTTTGGCAACTGATGTGAAGAGCCAACTCATTAGAAAAGACCCTGATGGTGAGGAAGATTAAAGACAGGAGGAGAAGGGGACGAGAGAGGATCAGATGGTTGAATGGCATCACTGACTTAATGGACATGGTTTGAACAAACTGCAAGAGTTGGTGAAGGACAGAGAAGCCTGGTGTGCTGCAGTCCATGGGGTTGCAAAGAGTCAGACATGATGCGTGATTGAACAATGAATAGCAACAATATATAATGGAACTATATGTAACTTTGTTCTGTCTTTTCCAAGTCTCCTATAAATGTGTTATTATATTTTCATAATTTAAAAAATTAAAAAATTTAAATGTGATTACTGAAATATTTTTTGCAAAATAATAATAATACTGTTTTGTTATCTAAGTTTAGGGAAAATCTAATAATCTCTGCTGCTGATTCTAACAAATATTTATCAATCTTTCAAAATTCTTGTCATTAGAATTTCATAAAGAGTGAATAATAAGTCCAGTTCATTTGTTGAGTGGTTATCTGAGCATGGTGCTGTTCTAAAGGATTTATAAAAGTTCGACTAAAAGTGTAGGACTTGCTCCCATTTTAGCGGAACTGATTGTTTCCCAAGAGTTTAGAGAGTCTTCCTGTCTGCAAGAAATCACCTGACCCAGTAGAGCACCTTTTTCTTATATGTAGTTCCTCTTGACTGTAAAAATAGTATATGCCCTTTATGAAAAATTGGTAAAATTTTATTCATAATAATCCCTCTTGGAGGTAACTATGGTTATCATTTTAGGAGATGCTTTTTTCCCCTTCTTTTGTTCTTTTTCATTCCTCTTAATTCTTCCATCTTTTTTTCCCCCTTTCCTTTCTCCCTCTTTTCCTCTCCCTTCACCTCCCTACATATAATGCTCTCTTATTTTTAATTAACTTTCTGAAAAATTTCCCCAGGTCTTGTTTGCATGTGTAGGTTGCTTTCTGTGTATTTTTAAAATTTTGCTTAACAGTTTGTCAAGTAATCAGTATACCTTATTCTAGGTACCAGCTTCTTTTCAGGAGGTATGCACTTTGTGATCCTGGGGTGTCAATAACAGATTATTCTGGGTTAAGAATCTTCAGAAATTTTTGTGATCACATGATGGTTGTTGTACCAGGGGAAGTAGGCTGTAGAGGGCGCCTAGCTCCTACTCAACTAACGCGGATGTGTAGTTATCTCTCAGAGATGAATACAACGATTTTTGAAACATGATATCTACTTGTTTTGAAACAAACTGGGAGCGTCCTTGATCATACAAAGCGTTTTGCTGAGTCAAAGTGTAAAGTAGTTTCTATCAGTCAGTTCAGTTCAGTTGCTCAGTCGTGTCCGACTCTTTGCGACCCCATGAATCTCAGTATGCCAGGCCTCCCTGTCCATCACCGACTCCCGGAGTTCACTCAGATTCACGTCCATGGAGTTAGTGATGCCATCCAGCCATCTCAAGTTGATGTTAAAAAAGTGTGTACAGATTGGGTAACCAAATATCTGAACCATCATGATTAGTTTTTCTTTTTTTTTAATTTATACTATTGTGTTTTAGTGTCAAACTCCCACTTTAATACTCTGCTTTTTTATAGTGAAGTTGAACTCTTTTGCTAGTTGGTTCCCATTATGCGTTGCCAAAAACAGGCACTGGTGAAAATCTGGAAATTTGGATGGGTAAAAAAATTACTCTTTCCTGTTTGCTTCTGATTCCAGTCATGTAATGGAATCACCCTGGTAGTGACAGTTGGTTCTACAAGTAGCAGTTGATTGCAGTTTGCAATTTTTCTGTGCCGTTAAAATCAGCCTCATTATATTCCTCTCAGTAAACTCAGCATCAGCAAGAATATGCTTCATCTTCAGAACACTGAGTCCCAGTCCAGTGGGACTCCTCTTTAACACCAGACTAGCTGAGAAGTACTCTGTCCTCAAAGATCTAACTTTTAGCCCCACAGGCTCCTTTCTAGCACCTGAGCTTTAAAGATTCCATTTGGTTCACAAGCCTAGATTTAACCACAGAAAGTGTTTCCCTTTTGCCTTTTTAGTTTTCTATAAGCTAATTAACAGTTGTTTCATTTTTTTTCTATTAAAATAATTGATGTAGTTTTTGTATCTTCAAAAAACTCTTGACTTATGCAGTGGTAGTTGAAGATAATAAAATGTATGGCATAACTCAAGCTACATGAATTAAAGAAGAGATGGAACTAAGAGACAAATGTAGAGGACAGAGGACAGTTTGTCTGTGAGGAAAATCGAAAAGATAAAAAGTGAACTAATATAGTAACAGTTGAAAGAAGTCATCAGTGGTGCCATAATATCCAACCAGATAAGAATAAAATTATTTTCTGGAAATCTATATCTTTGATGAGCTTATTACACTGAAGGTGGGAAATTGGTTTCAGGACCTCCATGGAAGACTGGAGGATGCTTGGAGGATGCTTGAAATATGCTTAAGTTTCTTATATATATTGGTATAGTGTATGCATATAACCTACACACATTCACAGAAAAATAAAATTATAGGCCAATAACCTAAGTAATATATGACATAGATGCACAAATCAATATTAACAAACCAAATTCAATAATACATTAAAAAGATCATGCAAGACAATCAAGTAGAATTCATTCCAGTATTGCAAGGATGGTTTAACATTTGCAAATCAATCAATATGATACACGGCATTAACAAAATAAAAATCATATGATCATCTCAATAGATGCAGAAAAAGCGTTTAACAAAATTCCACATCTATTTACGATAAAAATGCTCAATGAAGTGGGTATAGAAGAACAATATCTCAATATAGTAAAGGTTATGTATGATAAATGCACAGCTAACAAAGATGAGAAAAAATATAAAAGCTTTTTCTCTAAGATCAGGAACAAGAGAGGGTTGCTCACCTTTGTTGCTTTTATTCAAATAGAATTGGTGCTTTTGAATTGCANATAGAAGAACAATATCTCAATATAGTAAAGGTTATGTATGATAAATGCACAGCTAACAAAGATGAGAAAAAATATAAAAGCTTTTTCTCTAAGATCAGGAACAAGAGAGGGTTGCTCACCTTTGTTGCTTTTATTCAAATAGAATTGGTGCTTTTGAATTGCAGTGCTAGAGA
This sequence comes from Neotragus moschatus, assembly GCA_006410615.1. Lineage (NCBI taxonomy): Eukaryota > Metazoa > Chordata > Mammalia > Artiodactyla > Bovidae > Neotragus > Neotragus moschatus. The sequence goes on from SJYA01000487.1 coordinate 2,632,779, forward strand.
AGATTATTATTTTTTTCTTTTTTTTAATTTTTATTTTTTAGTTTGTTTTGCTTTACAATACTGTATTCATTTTGCTATACATTAACATGAATCAGCCACGAGTGTACATGAGTTCCCAATCCTGAACCCCCTTCCCACCCCGTACCATCTCTCTGGATCATCCCCATGCACCAGTCCCAAGCATCCTGCATCCTGCATCGAACCTAGACTGGCGATTCGTTTCACTTATAATATCATACATGTTACAATGCCACTCTCCCAAATCATCCCACCCTCTCCCTCTCCCACAGAGACCAAAAGGCTGTTCTATACATCTGTGTCTCTTTTGCTGTCTCGCATACAGGTTTATCATTACCATCTTTCTAAATTCCATATATATGTGTTAGTATACTGTATTGGTGTTTTTCTTTCTGGGTTACTTCACTCTGTATAATCGGCTCCAGTTTCATCCACCTCAGAGTCCCTTGGACTGCAAGATCAAACTAGTCAATCCCAAAGGAAATCAATTCTGAATATTCATTGGAAGAACTGATGCTGAAGCTGAAGCTCCAATCCTTTGGCTGCCTGATGTGAAGAGCTGATTCATTCGAAAAGACCCTGATGCTAGGAAAGATTGAGGACAGAAAGAGAAAGGAGCGATAGAGGGTGAGATGGTCCGATGGCATCATTGACTCAAAGGACATGAATTTGAGCAAACTCAAGGAGATAGTGCAGGACAGAGGAGCCTGGCATGTTGCAGTCCATGGGGTTGCAAAGAGTCAGACATGACTTAGCAACTGAACAACAGCAACAACAATTGAAGTCCTAGCCACAATTAGGCAAGAAAAAGAAATAAAAATAATTCAAATTAAAAAAGAAATAAAAGTCTAAATCTTTGCAAATGACGTGATACTATATATAGAAAACCCAGAAGACTCCACCAGGAGACTGTTACAACTAAAACATGAGTTGAATACAGTTATAGAATACAAAATAATTCTACAGAAATCAGTGACATTTCTACACACCAATAACAAACTATCAGAGAAATGAAGGAAACAATTGCATGGCACTTGCCTCAGAAAGAACAAAATACCTAGGAATAAATTTAACCAAAGAGGTGAAAGAGCTGTACTTTGAAAACTATGAAACACTGAGGAAAGAAATAAAAGACAGCATAAATAAATGAAAATATTTACAGTACTCATAGATTGGAAGAATCAATATTGTTAAAATGTCCATACTACCCAAAGCAATCTCTACAGATTGAGTCCAGTTCCTTCAAAATACCAATGGTGTTTTTCACCAAACTGGCCCAATGTAAAGAGCAACTAAAACTCTCAAATATTGCTGTGGGAATATAAAATGGTACAAAAATTTAAGAAAATATTTTATCAATTTCTTATGAACTTAAACACATGTTTATCACATGACATAACAATTTTACTCCTCGGTATTTAGCCAGAAGAAGTTAAAAAATAACAGGAAGACATACAAATATTGATAACAGCTTTCTTCATAATGCTGTGCTGTGCTGTGCTTAGTCACACAGTCTGTCCACTCTTTGTGACCCCAGGAACTATAGTCCACCAGGCTCCTCTGCTCATGGGATTCTCCAGGCAAGAAATATGAAGCGGGTTGCCATGCCCTCCTCCAGGGGATCTTGCCAACTCAGGGATTGAACCCAGGTCTCCTGCATTTCAGGTGGATTCTTTACCAATTGAACCACCAGGGAAGCCCCATAGCTAAAACCTATTAAAAACCCAAATACCCATTGACTGGTGAGTGGATACACAAAATGTTGTACATTCAAATAATGAAATAGTATTACATAATAAAAATGAGCAAAACTCTGATACACATCACTACCGTAGCAAAAAAACGTCAGATGCAGCAAAGTGTGTACTTAAGAGTTTGCTTATATCAAGTCCTAGAAGATTCAAAACTAATCTCTATTGATAAATATAAGAGTAGTGGTTGCCTGGGTGAGTGGCATGAAATGGATTCAGTGCAAAGGGGTTGGAGGAAACTTTCTGGGTGATTCACATGTTCTATATCATGATAGGGTTATGAGTTACACAGATTGTAAGGTATATACATTTGACAAGACTCAATGACTTGTACACTTAAATTCAGTGTATTTAATTACACATACATTATTTTCAAGCTGGTAAAAAAAATTGAAGCTATGAAAATCATGGTCATCCAAATACATTTAACTGTATGAATATTATTTCACAAACAAGTTTGTAAAGTCATAGAAGCTTTGAAATTCAAGGCCATCTTCAATTATATACCTGAAATACCTGAGTCTCTCTCATCGAGGTAAACAAGTGTGTGCGTGCACTAAGTTGATTCAGTTGTGTCCAACTCTTTGCGACCCTATGGACTGTAGTGCGCCAGGCTCCTCTTTTTATGAGATTCTCCACGCAAGAATACTGGAGTGGGTTGCCATGCCCTCCTCCAGGGAATCTTCCTGACCCAGGGATCGAACCCACATCTCTTATGTCTCTTGCATCGGCAGGCTGGTTCTTTACCACTAACATCACATGAGAAGCCAAAGGAAAACAAAATTAGTTCTGAAATGCATTCAGAGAATGGAGGCTTTTTGCCTATATCCTTAATTCTAATACTTTTGCAGCAAATAATTTATTAGTATTCTCATGCACCAAATATTTTACGGATTATCTACCTTATATGGAATATTATGCAAGATGTTGAGTTTCAGTTCAGTTCAGTCACTCAGTCATGACCGACTCTTTGCGACCCCATGAATCGCAGCATGCCAGGCCTCCCTGTCCATCACCAACTCCCGGAGTTCACTCAGACTCACATCCATCAAGTTGATGATGCCATCCAGCCATCTCATTCTCGGTCGTCCCTCTCTCCTCCTGCACCCAATCCCTCCCAGCATCAGAGTCTTTTCCAATGAGTCAACTCTTCTCATGAGGTGGCCAAAGTACTGGAGTTTCAGCTTTAGCATCATTCCTTCCAAAGAAATCCCAGGACTGATCTCCTTCAGAATGGACTGGTTGGATCTCCTTGCAGTCCAAGGGACTCTCAAGAGTCTTCTCCAACACCACAGTTCAAAAGCATCGATTCTTCAGCACTCAAGTGTTGAGTTTAGTCCTTAAATGATTCAAGTCCTAATTGGGAAGACATAGGTACAGATAATTTTCAATATTAACCAAGATAGGAGTTAGAGAAATGGTATGGCCAAAGTTCTGGTGGAAACTGCAAGACCAAAGCAACTCTGTCCACGTGGGGAAGACATAAAAAGCTTCTCAAAGCTGAGAGCTTGAAGATGAGTGGAGATTCTCTAGATAAAAAATGAATGAAAGAAGTTGGAACCTGTTAAGGAGTAGAGTGTGTGCAAGTCATAGGAAGTCAGGATGTTTAGAGAAATAGAAAATCTCCAGGTTGGTGGGGCATTGGATGTATAGGTTTGTTGTTCAGTCTCTAAGTTGTGTTAAACTCTGCAGCCCCATCGACTGAAGCACACCAGGCTTCTCTGTCCTTCACTATCTCCCAGAGTTTGTGAAAATTCATGTCCATTGGATAGGTAGGAAAAGGGGAAGAAAAAAGGTGAAATTAGCTTCAAAGGACCATGGAGATTGGTGTTTTAAGCAAATCAAACACATAAATATACTTCACATTTTTCCTGTGCAACAGACACTCTTGTGAATTAATCTTCTGTTATTTACCTGATTATTATGTATCTCAGCTTCCTTGACTCCATTTCTACACCTTATCCATGTTGTGTGAAAGAACCTATTGTAAAATGTTTCATTTCTAGGTATAAAGATAAAACAATATAAGATTGTGAGTTACTTTAAGATATTTAGAAAAAAGAAATACATTAACTCAAAATATTACCCCATATTCATTTCTTCATTTCACTAAAATATATGGAAAATTATATCGAAGCAGAATAATGCATGATCTGTATTATAATATTATCTCTTTTACTACTTTGTACCTTAGTATGCCAGGTATCTTCTTATGAAGTATCTCTGATGCCTTTCAGTTCAGTTCAGTTTAGTCGTTAAGTTGTGTCTGACTCTTTGCAACCCCATGAACTGCAGCACACCAGGCCTCCTTGTCCATCGCCAACCCCCAGAGTCCACCCAAACTCATGTCCATTGAGTCAGTGACACCATCCAATCATCTCATCCTCTGTCGTCCCCTTCTCCACCTGCCCTCAATCTTTCCTAGCATCAGGGTCTTTTCAAATGGGTCAGCTCTTCACATCAGGTGGCCAAAATATTGGAGTTTCAGACTCAGCATCAGTCCTTCCAATGAATATTCAGGACTGATTTCCTTTAGGATGGACTGGTTGGATCTCCTTGCAATTCAAGAGACTCTCAAGAGTCTTCTCCAACACCACAGTTCAAAAGCATCAGTTCTTCAGTGCTCAGCTTTCTTTATAGTCCAACTCTCACATCCATACATGACTATTGGAAAAACCATGGCCTTGACTAGAGGGACCTTTATTAGCAAGGTAATGTCTATGCTTTACAAACAAGTAAACACAATTTCCTCTAGTTTTTTGTATATGTAATTGAGATGATGTAAGGTAGGGGCAACAGAGATGGAGTTAGACAAGAAAGCTTTGGGATAATTCAGAAGAAATCACACAAACTCTCCAGGGATTATTTGATCATGCTCTAACCTTTGGATCATAAGTTTCCCAGAAGAGATAAAGAAATCCATCTACAAGTACACCCTGAAAATACTCACTAAACTCTCTTAGTAACTGTTGTGTTAAGAATTATTTCCAGTATGCAGAAAACATAGCCAGAGCAAGTCAGACAGGGTAAGCAGAGGCCAGACATTTCAACTCTTAAAGTCTCTTTTGGAATATTACAAATTCTGAAAGACTAATATTTTCTTTTTGCCAGTTATTGAATTATTGCAGACCTGTCACCAATTCTCTTTTCATGACTTTATAAAACCTCACAATAAAAAAAAAAATCTCATGATAAACTGCTATGTGATTTAAAATACTATCTGAAATGAAAGCTTTTTAGAAGGTCTTATTAGGGACTGAGTTGGGTATTTGAGGGCTCCCCACCTAAAGCCAAAGACATCTATTTAACAGCTGTGGTCTCTAGGCTGTGCATATTGACTGATTTACTGTCACGGATAACCCAGTACTCGGCCAGAAGCCATTTCAGTTTAAGGGCATGTGGTTTGGCAGACAGCATTGCTTGCAATAACGTAATAAAACAGAAATCTATACCTGGTTGTGAAGGAAAGGAATCTATCTGCTTTGCCAGAGGCAGGTGAATGGGTCTGTGTGATTTAGCGATGGGTCAGGGCAGAGCCATATACCAATAATCCACCATGACTTGTATTTCTGAAAATGACCAGCTTGCTTTGGAGTTTCTAAATGTTTGCGCTGTTGGAAGGGGCGTGGGAATGGTTACTAGTTTTATTAGTTTTCTCAGGCTGTTGGCTTATGATGGTGCTGTTGCCATTTATGGTTGTTTTGGTCAAGCTTCTTTTGGTTGAAATGATCAGAATGCCATGTAAACACACTGAAACCATATAACATCAGAGGCCAGAAAAAAAATGTGGAGGTAGCCTTCCAATAGGATGGAACTGAGACGGAGAGGCTGCTTCCTGGTTCTCGGGGTTGCCTGCTCATTCCTCGCTGTTTCTCCCAGCAAGTTGGCTCCACTTTTGTTCACGGCATTGGCTGCCTCTGCTTGCTCATAACTTCAGATCACCACATCTTCCACTTCCTTCCTAAGTGTATAACAGCCTTAATACTGCAAGTCCATTGCTAACTAATTGAGTAAAGTTCAAGATCTTCACATTAGGTGATAACATAGGTCTCTTTTCAGCCTATGAATTGGTGCTTCAAGTGTGGTTTGAGTAGGGACCCTTTACTGCTCATTCCATCTAGACTGGAAAGAAAAGGCAGTAGGAGATGTGTCTGATACCACAGCGGTGTCTGATTTTATTAAAGCTGGATATGTCTTCTTTCATAAAAAATGTTGCATGCCTACCATATGCCATGATACTAAGTACTGTGCTAATTTCTGTAGATACATCTGTCAAAGACGAAAATTTTCTATTTTCCCTGATATTCCGTGGTCATATCACCTTTTAACTTTCCTTAGGCCCCTTAAAGCAAGTTTATTCAATGTGTCTTTTATTTTGGCTTTATAGTATTACCTCGGAGAAGGCTATGGCACCCCACTCCAATACTCTTGCCTGGAAAATCCCATAGACAGAGGAGCCTGGTAGGCTACAGTCCATGGGGTCGCTGTGAGTCAGACACGACTGAGCAACTTCACTTTGACTTTTCACTTTCATGCATTGGAGAAGGAAATGGCAACCCACTCCAGTACTCTTGCCTGGAGAATCCCAGGGATGGGGGAGCCTGGTAGGCTGCCGTCTATGGGGTCGCACAGAGTCGGACACGACTGAAGTGACTTAGCAGCAGCAGCAGCAGCAGTATTACCTCTGAGTCTTCTTGATATTCTGTATCCTAATGATCCTTGTTTAAAATGCACAGAGTTCTTCCTTTTCCATTATTTCAGAAGCTGTGTAAAGACTACTTCTTCCATGAAAAGTAATTTCATTCACCGTCTGTCAAAACCATTCCCAGTTTCTCACCAGTCCCTCACTTTAATGGTTATCCTCTTTGCCTGTCTTGGCTTAAGGCATGGCTGTGTGCTAACTAGAAGACTTTTGGTGAAAATGTTGAGGCCACATCATTCTATATTAGCAGACATTTGATTTAATTTTGGTAACCTAGGCTTTATGAAGTTTTTATTATTTACAAATTTGCATTTACAAGATAGAGGCTTTGAAAAGGTACTTTTTATCACACAAGAAACTGGCTAAATAAATATGATTCTCTGGTGATTCACCGAGCTGGTTAAAATCCAGGTATACTATTGTTTCTTCCTGTAGGTACTTTAGCAAACCAAGTGAATAGCCCACCAGAGAAAAGTTGTCACTTTCACTGATTCATCAACACTTCCCCAGCAATCACGGTACCTGTGCCATCTGTGTTTAGCACTTCACCAAAAAAAAAAAAAAGCTCTTTGCGACCGCCATACAAATCAGGGGCACTAACAAGGTCACACAGAAGGGAATTTCAGGACTCTGAGATAATGTTCTCCTGCATGGCAAGAAGCAATAACAGCATTCTACACAAGTTCTCCTGCATCCCAGGCTGCTCGGGCCCAGCCTAGAGCAGCTTCAAGCCCATTGGGAAATGTGTATTATGCCTGGGTTAATTTGCTGATTAATCTCTAGTCAGTGGTTTGTGCTTTCCCCAGATGGCCAATTAAAATTTACAACTGGCATGAACACTGTCCTGTTGGCAGGCTGCTGAGGGGCTAAAGCTGGAGGCAGTGACAGAAGGCCTGGCCCAGTTTTCCCTCCCCCACCCCCCAACTTTTCTTTATTTCTCTCTCTTGCTCTTTTTAAAGCTGCTGGATTTATTCAGAGGAAAGTGTAAGCTGGGCTTACGCCGTAAGTGTGAGATGTGTGCTGTAGTTTACAACTTCGCTGCTATTTACTCTCCAACACTCTCAGGGCTGCGCCAGTATTCCAGGCATCAACGGTTTTACCCACAGCAAATATAGCTGACAAAATCAGCCAGGGGGCACAACTGATTTAACAGCTTCTGAAATGTAATAGCCCTTTTTTCCCCCCTGATTTGCAGTCCCTGTGGATTGATGGTCTAATATCATTCACTTCCTCACAAATATATAAAACATTTACAGTTGTTTGCGTAAATCAAAGACAAAGTGCTATGTGTGAAGCTAATAATAAGTAATGCTATGATATATATATAAAAGATAACATATTTTTATAGCAATAGCCCCCCAAATTGACTGTTACTTTTTACTTAGCATTCTATACAAATGACACTGTGCACACATCTGAATAAAGCATAGAAGAAACTTAGATGTAATTTGATATAATTCTTTATTTTGTAGTGAAATATTTGCTTCAAACATGCATGAGTCATCTGGATTGGAAATTCTGAAGGAAATTGTTAACCAAAGGCTGCTAAGTTGCTTCAGTCGTGTCCAACTCTGTGCGACCCCGTAGACGGCAGCCCACCAGGCTCCCCCATCCCTGGGATTCTCCAGGCAAGAACACTGGAGTGAGTTGCCATTTCCTTCTCCAATGCATGAAAGTGAAAAGTGAAAGTGAAGTTGCTCAGTCATGTAGACTCTTAGCGACCCCATGGACTGCAGCCTACCAGGCTCCTCGGTCCATGGGATTTTCCAGGCAAGAGTACTGGAGTGGGTTGCCATTGCCTTCTCCTAAACCAGAGGCTACTGATCCTTAAATAAGCCAAATGTGGTAATGATGTATGGCTTTATGACAGTTTGTTATTTTCAATAACTGTGAGAGCAGTGGCCAAAATTTTTTTTAAAATACATGTATAGCAGGAAAACTTAGGGTCAATATTGCGTTATTGATAGTAAAAAATAATTTAGGATACNAACCAGAGGCTACTGATCCTTAAATAAGCCAAATGTGGTAATGATGTATGGCTTTATGACAGTTTGTTATTTTCAATAACTGTGAGAGCAGTGGCCAAAATTTTTTTTAAAATACATGTATAGCAGGAAAACTTAGGGTCAATATTGCGTTATTGATAGTAAAAAATAATTTAGGATACTCAGGTGAAAGCTGTACTTCTTTAAATAAATCAGAAGGGAGATGGCGTTGCATAAAATTATCTTTGTATAAAATACATGGAATTTGGGGTTCTTGCTTTTTTGAACAGGAAACATCATAGAACTGACACACTGGGCACTGATGGGTCTCTATTAGATTCGAAGGTTGAATCTTGCATTTAGAGGTGACCCTCTGTGAGTTATTTTTACTATACCACATACTGCAGCAAATGCATACTTGTTAATTTTTATGAAATAAAATTTGAAAATGATTAGAGATATAGGAAAGTCCCTATGGTCAGTGACTGTATTTGCTAGTAAGTTTTGACCTCAGCACCAAGAACAAAATCTGGCACATAGTAAACACTTGAGAAAGGTTTGAATATTATACTAAATAATAAGATGGCATATAGAAAGATGTTCAATATAAATTTTTAGTTCCATTTACTCATATTTAAATGGCCCATAATTTGGCAATATGCATTTATGTTGGGGAAAAGAGTTGTGAATTAGAATGTAGCAGTATTATTCACAAATGTATAAAGTTTTACTCTACATTATCTTGCAGAACTGAGTTTGTGCAGCCTTCCAAACTGAAGGAAACTGAATTTCACTGAAAATGCTTTATCTGTTGCTATGGCTTCTCCAGTGGCTCAGCAGTAAAGAATCCACCTGCAATGCAGGAGGCGTAGGAGACGCAGGCACAATCCCTGGGTTGGGAAGATTCCTTGAAGAAGGGCATGGCAACCCACTCCAGTATTCTAGCCTGGAGAATCCCTTGGACAGAGGAGCTTGGTGGCTACAGTCCATAAGGTCACAAAGAGTTGGACATGACTGAAGCGACTTTGCACGCACACAGGCACGTTTGTCTACATTTTCTCCTTATAGATCGAAACATTTTTTTAAAAACTTAAATAATTACAATCTAGAATAATGCAAAACACGGAGATTACATTGCTTCCATACCAAGAGCCATAGATTTGACTACTGGATCATGAATGTATTACCTATAGATTTCAAATATCCTTGTGACAGTTCTTGTACAAACTGCTTGGATGTCAGACATTTCTCTGATTTTTCTTTTTGTCAGGTAGAGTGGAAAGTTAACAGAACATTCTAAAGCAAGATGGTTTGAGTTTTCCAAGTGAAAGGTCATGTAGCAAAAATCACTGTGCTAGCTGTAATCATATGACTTTCTCAGTATGAGACAAATTTAAGTATTCATGATATTGTAATTAAACATACAGATACCCTGTTTCAGTAATGACCTTAGAAGAGAGTTAGAAAAGTAAGTTTTCACTTCATCACAAAGAAAAAATTTTTTATTATAATGATTTCTTATGGAATTTATATTATATAACTTTAATAAATATTTTAATTTGACCTATCAATTGGTCTGACAAGTGCTGCTTTTTCCTTTCATGGTCTACTCTCAGAACAATTTTGAAGACATGTTTCTAGGTTATTTACCAATGAATTAAATAAACCCTTTAAGTAAATAATGGAAACGTAAACATTAGATTTCCACCCCAAAAAGAAGTTAGTATCAAAAGTTTCACTTAGCTCATTACCACTATTTGCATTCTCTTTTTTGTTTCATTTTGTTTTCATTCTTTTAATTGTACATGCCTATTAATTGTATGCTTAAGTAATGCAGAGTAGGGTAGGCCCATAACCATTTTTTTGCATAAATTTGGGTATGAATATCTAATTGAAGGTCAAATCAGCCCTTGTCTGTTTCAGAGTTACCCATAACGACTTCTAGTAAGGTAGATGCAATCCTTTTCAAAACTGCCAGGTCAGAGGCAACATATATCCATCCCTTAGTATTCCTGGTAGCTAATAAAATTTAGGTTCCTATCCAGAATTGGCATGCTTAGGTGGCACAGTGGTAAAGAATCCACCTGCCAATGCAGGAGACTCAGGTTCGATCCCTGGGTCAGGAAGAGTCCCTGGAGAAGGGAATGGCTATCTACTCCAGTATCCTTGCCTGAAGAATCCCATGGACAGAGGAAGCTGGCAGGCAACAGTCCATAGGGTTGGACAGAGTCGGACGTGACTGAAGTGACTTAGCTCGCACCTTGAAAGCTACAGTAGTGTAGTACAACAAATGGCATATGGGGGTGGCATTGAGTGAACAGGCAAGAAGAGTTATGGACTGGAGGAGGGAGAGGAGATAGGAGATGGTGGAACTGACGATCGTCAGCAACAAGAGACAGAGGGCCAAATGCAATTTCACTCATGCAAGACACTGAGAATGCACGTTGGCATCTTTGAAACTTTGTAACTTGTAGTTTCGTATTCAAGGGACTTACTGTAAAACAGAAATATGGTTTAAGCAGTCAGAGGAGATTGTATATAAAGCTTTGTAGACCATTGTAAGGTACGTTTTTGGGTTGTTTTCTTCCAACAACACAACACAAGAGAAGACTCTACACATGGACATCACCAGATGGGCAACACCGAAATCAGATTGATTATATTCTTTGCAGCCAAAGATGGAGAAGCTCTATACAGTCAACAAAAACAAGACCAGGAGCTGACTGTGGCTCAGATCATGAGCTGCTTATTGCCAAATTCNACAGGGAGGCCTGGCGTGCTGCGATTCATGGGGTTGCAAAGAGTCGGACACGACTGAGCGACTGAACTAGACTGAACTCTTTGGTTGTATTTTTCAGAGGTGGGATTTTTTGACTTTATACAGAAATGCCTTTGGTGGTTGTAAGCAGAGAAGTGACAAGGAGACAAGAACAAAAGCAGGGTTGTCGCTATTTAGAAGGCTGTTTACAAAATCCAAGCTGGAGGTGATGGTGGCTTGACGGTAGTGGTGAAAGGAGTAAAAAGTGTTTGAATGTTGATCTACTTCCAAGGTAGAGATGGCAGCATGTACCGACTAATAGAATGTGGGGTTTAAGAGAAAGAAAGGAGCCAAAGCTGACTTTAAGGTTTGGATCCCGAGTAACTGAAAGAGTGGAGTCCCTATCTGCTTACATGGGGAAGGATTGCGAGAGAAGCTATATTGGAGAAGATCAAAAAGATTTGAACATATTTAAGATGTCTTAGAGATGTTAGGTAGCTGGTTATATATATGAACTTGGAATTCAGGAAAGAGAAGTGTGGGCTAGAGACATATTTGGAAGAAGTGAGCCCAAATTGAAAGTTGCTCAGTTGTGTCTGACTCTTTGAGACCCTGTGGACTGTTGCCCGCCAGGCTCCTCTGTCCATAAAATTCTCCAAGCAAGAATACTGGAGTGGGTTGCCATTCCTTTCTTCAGGGGATTTTCATAACTCAGGGAGTGAATCTGGGTCTCCTGAATTGAAGGCAGATTCTTTACCATTTGAGTCACCAGGGAAGCCCCAAACTGCAATTAAAACCAAGAGAGTGGATGAGTTTTACGGTTGAAGTGAGAATAGATCAAAACCAGGTAAGTCCAAGAATTGAGTTCTAGGGGCTTCCAGTGCACAAAAGGTGGGTGGGAGATGAGAAAAAATGAGCTGGAGAAATTGAGAAGTAATGACTAGAGAAATGAGAATAAAACCAAGAGAATGGGGTGTTGTGGGAGTTAAGCAAGTTATGTGTTTTCAGGATTAAGGAGTAAAGGAGCATGTCAAATACTTTAGAGACATCAAGAGAGGAATGAAAATTAACCATTGGACTAAGCACTTATGAATGCTCTTGGAATTATGGGCTATAACAGAAGGATCTGTTTTACCTGATGTCATTTAAGACAAAGGCTATTTCAAGCATGTGTAGCAGATTTTCCTTTCCACCCAAGACGTAAGGATCAGGAGAACTGGCTGCCATGAACCCGGGGAAAGTTTTCACCTGCACAGTAAAGACAAAAGAGAGCCATCCACACAGGGCTATGAATATAAAGACAATCTGAAGGTTCACAGTCATTATAAGCAATTTGAGATGATACCATCTGAGGGAATGAAAAGACCCAAAGAGGAACTGTCACGTATTTGGGAGGTACCATAGATGCACACTGTGGTTTGGAGTATTTCAATCAAAAGAATGAACTGTACCTTCTGAACCACCTTTTCACTTATGCTTTAGGGGAGGTATGTTTGTGAGAAACAAATTCAGGATTCTCTGGAGATCTCAAGTGTATTTCCATTGGAAAACAAATTAAGGGGCTGGAATAGTCATGTTTGTGGAGGCTTATATTCTATTTTTATACTGCTCTACATTTATTCTGGTCTTCCCTGGTAGCTCAGAGGTTAAAGCGCCTGCCTGGAATGTGGGAGACCTGGGTTTGATCCCTGGGTCGGGAAGATCCCTGGGAGAAGGAAATGGCACCCCACTCCAGTACTCTTGCCTGGAGAATCCCATGGAGGGAGGAGCCTGGTAGGCTACAGTCCATGGGGTCGCAAAGGGTCAGACACGACTGAGCGACTTCACTTTCACTTTCACATTTATGCCAAATTGCTTCAGTTGTGTCTGACTCTTTGTGACCCTATGGACCCCAGCCTACCAGGCTCCTCTGTCCAGGCAAGAATACTGGAGTGGAGTGCCATGCTCTCCTCCAAGGGATCTTCCCTACCCAGGGACTGAACCCATGTCTCTTATGTCTCCTGCTTAGTAGGTGGGTTTCTTTACCACTGGCGCCACCTGGGAAGCCCTCATTATTGCTTTACACTTAAGCACAAAATAGTTTATGTGATTAACAGAAGCAGAGGTTAGTGACTGGAAACAAAAATAATTTTTTGGTAAGAATTTTAGATTCTTCCTCAGAGAAAGCAGTATTATTTTTCAGGGTAATTTCAAAAACTGATCAACGGTTTTGACCAACAGTACAAAATTAGTGAGGTATTTTTTTTTTTTGTATCAAGTGCATTCCATGTAATACAACACAAATTTCATGAAATTACTCACTTGGTAAATATTTTGGGGGGGATCTACAATGTTCCAGGCACTTTGTTGGCACAGAGAATATATGCTCTCAGAGGATTTATAATCAGAGCTTTTATTAAATTTAGCCTCATAAATCAAGGAACATTATCTGTCTAAACCAGACTGCAGCACAACATTCACAATGATCTGCTGTTCCTGAGACAAATTGGAATACAGGGCTGATTCCTAGAGCCTGAAGATGCAAGATGGTTTTCACTTCTCTTCTGTACCACATGCAAAGCAGAGGACTGCCCTGCTAGCAGAGGAAGAGAGTATGCGGGTCCAAGGAACAGACTCAGCTCACTTACCCACTTGTCAACACAATGGAGGAAGTGGGAGAGTGAGCATTCGTGGAAGGAAGAACAAGGGTGCTGTTAGGATGCTGGCCTTTAAGGCACACTAACACACAACAAACAAGTGGCCCAGTGAATGTCCTGAGGTCTGCACAATCAGATTAATAATTCTTCCTCCGTGAAGAGCATGCTAGGAAAGGGATAAGGAAACTGGCTGGACCCTGCTCCCACAAAGACCTTAATTTTCTCACACATATAAAATGAAACAGTTACTATGAAATTTTCAGATACTTCTCAGCCTAAAATTCCCTGATTCCATGGCTGTGTCAATAAAGACAGGATTTTGAAAATACTATAAAAGTTAAATTTTCCTGAATTTTTTAAAGATTGGCATATGATTGCTTAAGATGTTAGTGGGGTCAGTAGGATCAGCATCATGTGGGAACTTGGTAGAAATATAGAATCTTCAGGCCTTACCCAAGATGAATCAGAATCTGCAGTTTAGTAAGATTCACATGTCATATGGGGTTTCCCAAGTTGTACTAATGGTAAAGAACCTGCCTGCTAATGCAGGAGATGCCCGAGACTTGGGTTCAATCCCTGGGTCAGAAAGAGTCCCTGGAGGAGGGCATGGCAACCCACTCCAGTATTCTCGCCTGGAGAATTTCATGGACAGAGGATCCTGGTGGGCTACAGTCTATGGGTTGCAAAGAGTCGGACACAACTGAAGCAACTTAGCACACACATGTACACACATGTCATATGTATATTAAAGGCCACATAGAGACCAGTCTTTAGGAGCAAGTTTCTAGAGATAAAAGATGTAAGATGGACCATGAGCAGTCTAGTGGCTTATATAAGGCAAGGGCTCACAGTCAGGAGTCAGTGATGAGGAACAAAGGTGATAGTATCTGGATTTCTTCCTCTTTCTTTGTTTCAAAGTGAAGTGAAATCACTCAGTTGTGTCTAACTCTTTGCGACCCCATGGACTATAACCTACCAGGCTCTGCCGTCCATGGGATTTTCCAGGCAAGAATACTGGAGTGGGCTGCCATTTCCTTCTCCAGGGGATCTTCCCAACCCAGGGATTGAACCCAGGTCTCCTGCATTGCAGACAGACGCTTTACCATCTGAGCCACCAGGGAAGCCCAAGATAGTAATAAACTGGTGTCAGTAAGCCAGTAGTTGAGTCTGGCAGTTTTGTGATTCTGTGGCCTTCTTTCTGATATATAACTCCAAGGGGAAGGGTGCTGTAAGGGGAAACACCAGACAGGGGATGGTGACTCTATTTAGCATAGAGTCAAAGGAAAATAGATGCGAGGTGTAGCTCCTGAAGAGTTATGGGTCAGAAAAGCAAACTTACAGACATTCTGAGTTAGAAGCAGTCAAAGTGAAAAAACTCAGATTGTTCAGGCCTGCTCACTGTTCTCTTTATATTCTTAGTTCTCAGGAAAGGGAAAGAAAAAACTCATTGCTCTTTTTTCCTTTTCATTGCAAAAATTTCTCTCCTGTCCCTTAACTCTATGAGAAACTGGATCCGTGGCACCAGCAGAGGCCCCCTGTGCCCGTCCGCTTTATTGGGAATTCAGGATGGATTTGAGCTCCTGCACCAGAATAGTCTATAGAGAGAACTGCTGACCACAAACTCATCTGAGAGTGATGCTCTCATAATAAGGAAACACCAGTGTCAGAATGAGAAGAAGATGACATTGGAAGTAGACAGCTGGCCCAAGATGCTGAACCTGACCTATATGATTGTTCATAAGTTTTCTTCTTAGTTTCTTGGACTCTTACACATGAATCAATTTTTTTTCTATCATAGGCATGATCTTATGCAAATTTTAGAAATTAATTGAAGTGTTGGATTTGTGGTCAATTACCTACTCAGTACTTCTGGTTTACTTTGATGGGTTTCTCCCCTCTGAGGCTCTGATTGGATGGCTCTTAAAAAGTTTATTTTAGAAGAAAGGAATTATAATTCTGTATGGGCTACTACTGATATCACTAGATGGAACCCAGTTGGCCAGTCAAACATAATTACTCTGATCCTGGTCATAAATATGAATTTTCCCTTAAGGTTAGGTCTAGCTCAGTCAGAACAATAGGCTAAATTCCAGTCAAAAATGTAAACTCTAAGACTATTAGGAGGGATGCTTCCCCAGTTATGGGATGGATTTATCTGCTAACACCAGGCTATGGTAATCTAAGTCTAAACCACTCTCTCCTCCCCACATCCCCATGCCGCAAACAATTAAATCATACCAAAGATAATCAACCTAATAATACTAGAAAATTAGACTGGATGTCTTATGAAAACTGCCAATGTACCATTTCTCTTAAAGACAGTGATTGCTATGGAACAGATTGAAGCATATGTCCAGAAGTATACTGGTTGGTACCTAATGGGACTCAATGGCTTTGTGGGTCCAATCTATGACCCTGGCTTCCACTAGAAGATGTACTTTAGGATTCCCTTGGGCTCAAGACTACTTATATACAAACTTAGATGTGTCTCCAGCAAATTTACCATCAACATGAACCCGATGGACCGAGAGATTTGTATTTTACCGGTATGATCACTTAATATCTATTTTTGTACCTTCAGTAGGATTGGAAAATATTATTTCTCACATTGAAGCCTTAATGAAATTCACTCAAAAATGATAGCAACTAGGCTATTAGTCTACTAAATTCTGAGATCTCTATGATAAGAAAAGCTTTCTTACAAAATTGTATAGCCCTTGATATCCTTAGAGCATCTGAAGAGGGCACCTGTGCTGTAATTCAAACTGAATATTGGGTTTATATATCAGATGAATCCTCTAATGGGTTGTGTTTTAGGAAGATGGTTTGGTTCTGAAAGCTCATGGCTTAAATCCCTATTTGTAATTTTAATCATGTTATTAGCTGTATTGCTTGTAATCTGTTTATAAGATTGTTGTCTTTTGTATTACATGATGTATAACCAGGCCTCCAGCCAAATTAATGATAACTAAACATCTTAAAGAAATAGATCACATTTATAATGTAGAATAATTGTAATAGTATGGTTCTAGGTATGGAAAGACTTCCCTGGTGCTCAGACAGTAAAGTGTCTGCCTGCAATGCGGGAGACCTGGGTTTGATTCCTCTGTTAGGAAGATCCCCTGGAGAAGGAAATGGCAATCCACTCCAGCACTCTTGCCTGGAAAATCCCATGGATGGAAGAGCCTGATAGGCTACACCTCATGGGGTCACAAAGAGTCGGACACAACTGAGCAACTTCACTTCACTTCACTTCACTTCAGGTATGGAAAGAGACAACAAGGGAAATATTTCTTGAATACTATTAGGTTAGAAGATAGAGGATCCAGAGAATCTTTTATTATTTATCAAAGGAAGTAAACTTGAAATTAACACCTGGAGTGATTTATCAATAAAACCTTCACCACATATGGGATGAGCCTCCCAGCACTGTGGGACCAAAACAAAAAAGGTCATGAACTGTCTCCCAAATATGGTTGAATTTATTACCATGGGGAAGGAATGTGAAATGAAAATATCTCCTGCCATATTAATCAACAAGAAATGTCACAGCCATCAGTGATTTCTGATGTGAATAAGGGTTCCCATCCAGTGGATGCTGCCACCCCTGACAGTGACCACAGAGGAGCTGCGGAATGCAAGAAGCAAAGTGAACAACGAAACAAGATTGGCCCCAGAGAGCTGAGGTGCACAGGAAAGGAAGGAATTCAGGGAGCCCAGAGCCTTGCGTCTTCCCATACACAGGATGCTAAATTCCTTGGTACCTGATCTTTAAAGTTCAGACTGCCTGCTTCCTTTGTTGCAAACTTGTATACAGCCTGACTTTTCCTCGCCCCTTGGAGCAGTTTCTCAGAGCTACTGAGATGCTGTCTCCCTGGCTAGGAGTCCTAAACATTCCCACTAAATAAAATAACTCTCTACTTTCAAAAAAAAATGCAAGATACCTTGAATTTCAACAATAATGGGTTACACCTACCTAAGGCAATGATAAATGGGCAGCAGTTCTTCTTGACAACTGTTGAGGATTCCTTTTACTACAGATAACTATGATGTAACTTAATTAAAACTCTGTCTAATGAAACCTAGGATTGTTATTTCCTATTTGGCTTAAGAAAAAAATAAAAAGGAAAAATGCCTTCTTGGCCTTTCTACATATATGTTAGAATTTTATTTAAACATAATGTCATTTTGTTACATGTCCGTAATTCCCTCGATCGTGCTACACTGAGTCTGCCATGTTTGCTTGCCTGCTTCACGTCTCTTGAAGAGTCATTTTGAAAAAGATTTACTGAAGTTATCAGAAATCTACACAGTTGTTTAAAGATCATTAAAAACCAATTACCTATAAATCAAATAACCATACCTTGGCTTAGACTAAAAACTTATGAAAGAAATTTAAAATATATAATTGTACACATCTGTTGTTTAGTTGGCAAGTCGTGTCTGACTCTTTCTACACATCTATCTATATTCTTAAAATAAAAATTTGGAAAAGATTTGCGGTTTTAAAAATAAATTTGATTATATAATTACTCTTTATTTATCTTTTAATCAACTGTTTTAGTCCATTCTCTACATTGTTAAGTACTACTATCTTTTTGGAAAAGAAATGCAATCAGATGTTTCTCTGATTAGAATATTTTGTGATGACTCATTGCTCCTAGGTTAATCTAAACTCTTTAGTAAAGGAGTTCTGCGAGCTCTACCATGAAGGAAATGGCAACCCACTCTAGTATTCTTACCTGGGAGATTGCATGGACAGAGGAACCTGGCAGGCTACAGTCCATGGAGTCCCAAAGAGTCAAACACAATTTAGAGACCCAGTAACAACAACGGCAGCAGCAACAACAAGTATCTGAAGCTTCAACTTCTTTCACTCTCCCTATCACCTCATGTTCTTGCCTTTGTGAACCCTGCAGGTTTCTTCTTCCCATATCTCCCATGCACTTTCATAAGTCCCTCTCTTTATTTGCTTAGGTTTTTCACCGGGACCATCTGGCTCTCCCTTTCACTCATGCTTAAACACTCATGTTTCTCATCCTGTCAGGCTAGAGCCTCTTTTCTGCTTCTGTGCCACCATTCACAGCATTACTTATCACATCCAATGTATTATCACTGGTTGTGTCTTATTTTACTGTGAGCTCCCTGAAGATTGTGAAAATGGTTTTATTTAGCTTTGTGTAGTAAGAACTTAAGACATAAATATGTACAATGAATTGAATTTCAGGGTACTCAAATATAACTGGAAACACTATTTTAAAGAAAAGATTATTTAAACATCGAGGAGCATACATTCAAATTACTTGTTTGGCACAAATCAGTATAGACACACATACATTTGATTAGATTTTTAGGAGGAAATATGATTGTTTTCATATTTCACTGTTACATTAAATGTTTATTCAAAAGCCTCACATATTGGAAAGTTCTTTTGTTGAGATAAATGTTATAGGAGAAATTATTTCTATGATTGGTGCATTATTGAATTTATTGAACATCTAGCTATTTATTGGGCTTCCCTGGTAGCTCAGATGGTAAAGCGTCTGCCTACAATGCAGGAAACCCGAGTTCGATCCCAGGATGGAGCTACTTATTAGTCAGGCAAAAATAATTAAATAATATAAGCACCGTTTTAGTAAGCAGTTTCCAAATATTTGGGGAAATATTAAGGATTTAGATTGAATGTAACACATAATATGATTTTTGAATCGACAATTGTTTATCTGTGGTCTTTGCAAGTAATACAAGATACAAGTAGCAAGAGGCATAATGAGGTCACATATCAGATAGGATTTGGGCAATTCTGTCTGTCTTCTGGGCCTCACTGTCCCAATTTATGAAATGAAAAATTGAAATAAAACCCAATAAGTTTTGTTTGAACCAATTCAGTAAAACTTAAAACTGTGGGTGATTTTTTTTCTCTCTAAAATTGTCATCTTGCATGACTAAAGGTATATTTTAATGATGCTGACAGCAACCAATGGATTTCAGAATGTTTCTGTAATTTTTTAGAGATTAGAGCATAAAATTTGAATATACTTGAAAGTAATATTTTTTCATATTTTTTGGTTTTGTGAAGCAGTGAAAAATTACTCATCATTCTTGTTCAAATTTAATAAAGTGCTTACTACAATTTGGAGATAAAACAAAACATGACTGTAATTTGACTTTTAAAAAATGATATATTTTGGAAAATGTCTCAAAGGGCACAGCCAATATAGAATTTCAAGAATTTTAGTATAATTTAGGCAAGCAGAATAGCCTCCAAATTTTTTTGCTGCTGAGAGCAAGAAATGCATGTATTATTTCTGATTTTGTAAAAAATAGTCTCATTCTCTGAGATTTAAGCAAGATGAATTATAATTAAAAACAAAGACTTTGCAGTCAGATTTGAGTTCAAATCTGAGATTTCTACAAAAAGGAAACAATAATAGTCATAGGGTTCCTGTGAGAAATAAACAGTATCTTCATTATATAACATGCTGCCTAGAATACAGTCCACATTCAATAAATGTTTCTTATTAATTATTCTTACCTTATAATTATCACATAAACAGACAATATAATGCTAGTTTTCTATAGTTTGTTTTAGATTATAGTTTACTAATGTGTTTTTAAATATTGATTTTTTTTTAAACCCATACAGACTGAAAGGGTGAAAAATTGAAGCTGTGTAAAGCTCAAAGATATGGTCGAGTCCCGTAAAATTATAACATTGCAATCTGATAAAATTTATCCTGCATTAAAAGGAACATGCTGTATGAGAAAGATAAAAACTCAGCCAATAAGATAATATATTTAATAATGTTTCACAAGTTTTAAAAAACTTTCAAATATTGTTTCACGTGATCCTCATAAGAACATTGTATAGTAATCAGAACAGGTTTAAAATCTCCCTGTGAACATGAGGAAACTGACACTTGGAGAGGGTGTGACTTATCTAATGTCACACGGATAGAATGAGATGGAGCTGGGATGATGACCTAGTCTTGTCCTTTCAGTGGGTTCTCTTTCCACAAGCATTTCTTTTACTGAGAAAAGAAACTCAAATATTTTATTTTCCAAGAAAATTTAAAATGTACAGGTTATCAAACTCAGAAAAAAAAAATCTCTAAACTATTTTGGAACATAAACATTCCCTGAAATTAATTCCCCAGGTTAGTGTTTTGAGTTGGTTACAGTTGAGTTGGCTACAATCCAATCTTGCAATGTTATTCTTCTCAAGAGAGGCTGGGATAATCAGGCAATGAAGGTGAGCAACCACACAATCTACTTATGGTACTTTGTGGTGCTTAGAGATAAGAGTCACTACAAGTCCTGGAGTATCAGAGGCTTTGACTTCTATAAATGCGAAGGGACCCTGCATAAGGCATTTCTAAGAGATTAACTTGGTTTTCTAAGTGAGAAATGGAACTTCAGATGCAATAAAATTATGGAAGTGTNAAAATGATATATTTTGGAAAATGTCTCAAAGGGCACAGCCAATATAGAATTTCAAGAATTTTAGTATAATTTAGGCAAGCAGAATAGCCTCCAAATTTTTTTGCTGCTGAGAGCAAGAAATGCATGTATTATTTCTGATTTTGTAAAAAATAGTCTCATTCTCTGAGATTTAAGCAAGATGAATTATAATTAAAAACAAAGACTTTGCAGTCAGATTTGAGTTCAAATCTGAGATTTCTACAAAAAGGAAATAATAATAGTCATAGGGTTCCTGTGAGAAATAAACAGTATCTTCATTATATAACATGCTGCCTAGAATACAGTCCACATTCAATAAATGTTTCTTATTAATTATTCTTACCTTATAATTATCACATAAACAGACAATATAATGCTAGTTTTCTATAGTTTGTTTTAGATTATAATTTACTAATGTGTTTTTAAATATTGATTTTTTTTTTTTAAACCCATACAGACTGAAAGGGTGAAAAATTGAAGCTGTGTAAAGCTCAAAGATATGGTCGAGTCCCGTAAAATTATAACATTGCAATCTGATAAAATTTATCCTGCATTAAAAGGAACATGCTGTATGAGAAAGATAAAAACTCAGCCAATAAGATAATATATTTAATAATGTTTCACAAGTTTTAAAAAACTTTCAAATATTGTTTCACGTGATCCTCATAAGAACATTGTATAGTAATCAGAACAGGTTTAAAATCTCCCTGTGAACATGAGGAAACTGACACTTGGAGAGGGTGTGACTTATCTAATGTCACACGGATAGAATGAGATGGAGCTGGGATGATGACCTAGTCTTGTCCTTTCAGTGGGTTCTCTTTCCACAAGCATTTCTTTTACTGAGAAAAGAAACTCAAATATTTTATTTTCCAAGAAAATTTAAAATGTACAGGTTATCAAACTCAGAAAAAAAAAATCTCTAAACTATTTTGGAACATAAACATTCCCTGAAATTAATTCCCCAGGTTAGTGTTTTGAGTTGGTTACAGTTGAGTTGGCTACAATCCAATCTTGCAATGTTATTCTTCTCAAGAGAGGCTGGGATAATCAGGCAATGAAGGTGAGCAACCACACAATCTACTTATGGTACTTTGTGGTGCTTAGAGATAAGAGTCACTACAAGTCCTGGAGTATCAGAGGCTTTGACTTCTATAAATGCGAAGGGACCCTGCATAAGGCATTTCTAAGAGATTAACTTGGTTTTCTAAGTGAGAAATGGAACTTCAGATGCAATAAAATTATGGAAGTGTTGGTCTTTGTTCTTAATCCAAGTCAATAATTTAATCCTCATATAGGTTTAAAAATCAATGTTTTATTTTATTTTTAATATAAAAATCAATCTTTGGGGACAACCACAACCTTTACCTGAATATCTTTATCTTCTGAAATAGTGTCAAGAATATATCTTTATAATCTTTAAAAGAAGATGTGAATTCTAGGGGAATGGCAAGCTGACACTAAAAACAAACAGCATCCAGGACGCCCGAGACATGCAAATGGAAAATTAGTTATAAAGTAGAACTGGGCTAGATAATAAGATGATACCTTGTTTGCAAGGGTGCCACACTTTTCCAAGGCCTATATTCATGGCAGTTAAAAAGAGAATTATGCATGGTATATAGAGTTAATAGCTAAAGATAGAAGTATGATGTGGACATAAAACATATACGATCTTGCACAGAATGGGTTACTGCAGTAAAACATTCCAAAAGAAAAATAAGACGAAAATAAGAAGTGTGATAAAACGGTTAAGCATTGAGCTTCTGGAATTTGGCTGCCTAAGGTTTGAATCCTGGCGCTACCTGTTCTATCTTGAGCAAATTACCCAATCTTTCTGACCTTCATTTTCTTCACCTAAAATTGAGGCAGTAATTGTACTCTCTCATGGGGTTTATGATAAACCCTCATAAAGGAAAATGCATATAAAGTGTTTTGCATGGTTCATGGTAGATAGCAAATGCTCAGTGAAAATTATCTATTATCATTTAAACACAATTACATGGAATTGCAAAGATTTTGAACATTAGATCCAGAACAGAATGGTATCTCCAAAATAGATGGTTTACAATTAGCACTGAGAACCCAACTGGTATACTTATTCAATGCCCTACCTTTTAACTTAAAAGACAAGTGAAAGAAAGTGAAAGTGAAGTTGCTCAGTCGTGTCCGACTCTTTGTGACCCTGTGGACTGTAGCCTACCAGGCTTCTCCGTCCATGGGATTCTCCAGGCAAGAATACTGGAGGGGGTTACCATTTCCTTCTCCAGGGGATCTTCCCAACCCAGGGATCGAACCCAGGTCTTTCACATTAGAGGCAGACGCTTTAACCTTTGACCCACCAGGGAAGCCCAAAAGACAAACAACCAGAACTATAGTTTACTGAGTGCACAGAATCACCTTTAGATGACCCTGACAATTCATTAAAACCAAATAATGTAATTTTGATTTCAAAGAGCTTTTTCTATAGCACTTGCAAGGGAAAATTTGACATAGAAAGTGGAGATTCAAATTTTACTCAAAGAAGGTTAATTTTAAAATGCATCATTTAATTAAATTCAACATGTATTAATTGAAGATCTACCAATTGCCTATAATTTATTTAGTAGATATTATTAAATTCATGAAGTTTTCAATTAAAGCCATTCAAAATTATGCAGAAATAGTATTCACTGGTAATAGCATAGATATAGTGTCTATTAAATGGTAAGCATTATCTTACTCACTCTTGTTCCTCTAGAACAGATATGAAAAGTTAAGAGTTTAGCTACCTCAAAAAATAAGACCAGTCCAGAAAATAAACAGCACATGTCTGTTACTATCTTCGGCCTGGCGCATAGCTTGGTAACAAATGCTTTGCTGAAAATCAGTAAAACGAAAAAGTGTTCCTAATTGCACCCACATAGCAAGCGGCCAGACGACTGCTTTTCCTTGAGTCAGCTGCTCAGACTCACGTAACGCGAGCCGCAGGATTGATTTCCTGCAGTCAAATGAAAAGAAAACTAGCTGTCCCCCAGGCCTGTCGTTGTGACACAGCAGCTCTTGCTCAGCTTAAAGAGGGTAGGTGGGCCTGGGCATTTTCTGTTTTTACATTTATATATGTATATACACACACATACGTATGTATGCATATGTATTGCTAAGACGAAAGGAAATAAAAAAGTAGGTCACTCGACATTTTTTCAAAAAACTCTGAAGTTTTTTTTTTTTTTTTGACCAGCCAGTGATTTGGTTAGTCTCTCTGAGAAGAGAGATCTTCAGAAAACAATAATCAAACTGCTGTACTTCCCTCAGTTAACCTAGAAGTTAACATAACTATGCCCATGGCCCATTTAACTTGATGGCTCCTCTGTCCTGGAATCCTAGATAGAGCTTGCTGTCATCATCTTACGCCAGAGAGTGTGGACCAGTTGTTTATCAATTGTTTGGAATTAAGTCAACCCCAACTCTTTACTCCCCAAATGAAAAGACAAAATGTGGAAGGACTGTGCTCATAAATTGTAGGATCATGCTTAGGTCATGTGCTGTGACATACAGAAGGATAATTAAGTTGGGGACTTCACATCTTGGAAAGGGTGAGAGGTGTTTTTCAGCATTAAACAAAGCAAAACTAAAGCTAAGCCTGCCTGCAAGCTTGCTTTGTTAGCTTCATACTAAAGTCCCAATTTTCTAGGCACTATGCAGGAAAGACCATGTGATGTGAAAAATATTACCTACGTAGATTCGGAGTGGATGTTATAAGCCAGTTTCTTTTTGTCTAAAATATAATAGGAAAGCTATACTTCCAACAATAAAAAAGGAATTACACTTGGGTGAGGGAATAGTAAAGGTTTCCAGCACTTTCACAGGCCAACCAAATGTCTTCCTCTGCCATGTAAATGCAGTAAAAGGATATCTGCATTAAATTACAGGATTTATAGTCAGCAGAAAAAACGAAGCCACATAAAGATCATTTTTGCATTAAAATTTGGTTTTTGCTACTAGTATGTATTTTAAAAATATAGGTGCCTTTTACTAATGAAGTACATCAAAGCATATTATGTTCTGCATTTTGTGAGAACTAGGCAATTTATAAATGCTATTCACATTTAATTAGTAGTCATTTCTTCTCCATAAGCATATTTACTCGGATCTCTTGTTCCTACGGCAACCCAGTGAGTATTACAGCTACAAGAACAGCCTAGACCAACTTAAAAAAAGGATGGAGATTAATGAGCAAGCTCAATATTAAGACTATAATGCAAAAGACCAAGCAATAAGATTGGTGAGAGGAGCATTACAAAGAAGCTTCAAATCAGAATCTCTTATTTCAAGGAGCCTATTTATAACAGCATAGATTTATTTATTCAAGACTGCCTATAGTAGAGAGAGAGTACAAGAGATGACTCATTTAGTGCTAAGTTCTGCTTAATTGGCTATAGACTCAGGTATGGTGTTACACATACATATATATATACACATGTATATAATTATAATCTGCTTAACATAGTTATCAATGGACTTACATAAACAATATTACAAGCAGTTGTGCTTAGGGATGTTTCCCTTAAATAGTGCACTTGTTTAAAAATATGGAATCTTTAAAATAAGATGTTGTCATTAAACGTTTAGTGGAAAGTGATTCTGAAATCTGTGTTTATGTTATTTTAAAGGTAATTCTCTGACCTGCTCTCTATTCTAGTTGCAATATTCAACTCTTATGAAAGGGTTGACTTGAAAACAAATAACCCTTAGCACAGCTAAGGGTACCACATCAAAAATAAACTGTTAGAAATTTTACAGATTCCTCTAAATTCTGCTGAAAAGTGACAGGTCTTAAAGATCTAGGTGGTGGGGGTAGGAATAAAGAACTGAAGCCTAAATATACTTCTTTACAAAAAATTACATAATTTTTACAATGCCTGTGAGAGACAAATTCAAAATAATTAAAAATTATTTAAACAAAAACCCCCAAACTTCTGGAATCAAACTAATCTTGCATTGCACATTGCAGATAGGTGGCACATAATTACCGCACATTATTTGGCATAAAATTTCTTTGTGTCTCAATACAATACGTGTGAGAGAGATTGAATATGAAGAAAGGCGAATTAGAAGTTATATAACCCTTGTTATCGAATTGTGCTTAATAAAAGCGACAGGCTCTGTTCGGAGCCGGGCAGTTCTTTCCTGCTACAACAACACAGAGGCAATGGCATCGTTATCGAGCCTCTAAATTATCCTACTTGGTGGCAAAAAGTAAAAATGATTCCTTCTGACCTTTCTACACTGCTTCATTAACTCGAACTCGCAAGCAACAAGTAAAAATGAGGAGCTTTCTGTAGCCCCTTCTGATATACTGATTAAAAGAAGTAGGAGCTCCACATCTGTTCAGGAGACACTGGGTACCACTCATGTGCTAAATGAGGGTAAATTTAGTATGTCGCCAAAAATGCTTGCTATACACTTACTAATATTTAGTTCCATTCAACCAGGGCATTTCAAATTTGTTTCTTCTTCTATCTACAGAAGCCACTACAGATATAAAACAGTTTGTAGAGCTTCTTGTGAATGATTAGTCAGTAGTGAAAATTATTTTATGTGGTTCAAAGCATTTAAAAAAGGAAGCAATATTTTATAAAGATTAACCTGTGCAAATATTAATGGTCCACCAATTCTGCTGTTGCAACTCCAGTATTATAATATCAAATTCTTTTTTAAAAAAACATAATGACTTCCACCTGTCATTTTCTTTTGTGAAAATGCACTATTACCAGCAACTGTTGTCTGTGCAGTGAACTAGTTATATGCAAAAATTAAATCACAAGGCATTTCTTTCCCAGATAATCTATGAATTTGGGTTCAGCGTTTCTATAGGTATTTTGTGCCTCTGTATGGGAGAGTATTTTAATACCAAAAACACAGCAACTTAAATGCCACTCCTTGGGTTTTATAAAAAGCAATATAGGAGAGTAAATAGGGCAAATATCAACAACAAAGAACCCCTACTCTGAGTCAAACAATAAATGCAAATAGAAGAACTAAAACTGGGAAGAGAGGTAGGAAGCGAACACTGTGGTCTGAGTATGCCTTTCTGAAAATTCTGTTTTAGGCAAGAATATTCTCCTATCAAAAAAAAAAAAAATCATAATCGACCATAAGTGAATCCTCTTCACTCAGCATCCCAGGTAGAATTAAAACGCAGTCCCAGAGGCACCAAGACAAGAAAGTGAACACTCTAGCCACAGAAAATCAGCATGGAAAAGCAGCGAACTTACTAAATAACCACAATTAAATTTCACACACTCTCTTCTTTCCTGGTTTTCAAACATAGGGTTATTTATCAGAGAAGAAAAATTGGACGCTGCGTCTTTTGAAGGCAGCCAGGCACTCCTAACCTAATTAGCGTTAGCCACCTCTGAAAATAAATCCCCTGAGTCCTGCGGCTCAGAAGTCACTTCTCCCACCCCCACACTCATCCAAACACACCAGCACCTGGGCGGCACTGAACAGCCCGGTGGATAATAACCTTCC
Organism: Neotragus moschatus; assembly: GCA_006410615.1. NCBI lineage: Eukaryota > Metazoa > Chordata > Mammalia > Artiodactyla > Bovidae > Neotragus > Neotragus moschatus. Next base: position 2,660,603 of record SJYA01000487.1, read on the forward strand.
ACCTTGACCCCCAGCAAAGTGCACCAAAAAGGCATCTGCCACCACCTTCCAGGAAATCGGATAAAAGGACAACAGGGAGGATGATGCAAGCGATTTTTCTTGATTTGCTTTGTCTGTATTTAAACTTCGTGTCCACGACACCACAAAATACGGCTCCGGAAACCACCCGAGCCCGGAAGCCTCCGTGCTCAAACAGAAGGCTCAAAAAAGAATGGAGATTTGCAGATCTGATAATGAGCCAGTTAATGACATAAATGATACCTCAAGAACCTCACTAAACCATCCAGGTCCTACAATTTAATCTGTAATAAATACTCCTGCATCATTGCGAGATGGCTGCTCATAATGGCAAATGAAATATGCTGGTATGATAGGTACAATAAATCTGGATTTTCCTATGGTTCCCTCAGGCTAGAACAATATGTAACCACAGTGCGCACTGTCAGGATGAGCAGATCTCAAAGCCATCATAAAATCTAAATGGGGACTAATTAGGAGGCCCTTCCCTTCCAGAGTTACTATTTCTATTGACATTTTCCATGCATGAGCCCCTCCATAACATCATAAGTCACCAGGATAAGAACTCCCTAGATTATAGGGAAAAAGCTTTAATGGAGAAGTTGAACTCAAAGGCGATGCATAAATTTTCCTTTTGATACTATAGGAAGTCTGTGTTCAGTACTTTCTTTACAAACTTTCAAGACATGAGCAGGGTACTTTTTAATCCCTCTGCACACTCTCCTATGTCCTGGACCTTCCTGGTCTCTCTGCCCCCAAAGCCGGAGAGTCAGGTGATGCCTAGGGAGGCTATTAAAAGAGAGGGGGCTGCTTGTAAAATCAATGGCTGTGGGTCAGGAGTGTCAGGAGGGTACACTTGGCAAGTTGGCTTCTGTTTCTGGGCCTTTTGGCTTGAAGGTTGGGATTTTCCTAAAGGTCAAGGCTTTCCAGAAGCTCTTCAAATAGGCTCTTTCAGTTCAAGGGAGGGAATCTATTTTTCTGATAAGCCAGGATGCCACAGGTTCTTGGAAAAGGTGAGATGGGTCGTTGGAGTAGAGCTTTGGAATGAGATCACTAAGTGCAGTGGAGTGGAAAGATGGTGGAGAGAAACCAGGGTGGTAGTGTCAGATGGATCTTCTCTTTTGTCACCTACCAAAGGTATGATAAATTATCTTTTCTGAGAACCAGTTAAAACAGGAATGTGTGTGGATGCTCAGTCACGTACAACTCTTTGCCACCTCATGGACTACGACCTGCCAGGCTCCTCGTGTCATGGAATTTTTCACGCAAGAATATTGAAATGGGTTGCCATTTCCTTCTCCATAAAACAGGAAAAACAATAACTAATCACATAGGGATTTTGTAAGGGCTGAAATATATGAGTGGATAATTTTAAAATAATTGTGAATATTATTACTTATGAAATGTATTATTTTATTTCAAAGGAATAAAATCAGGAAAATGCCATGAAAAGGGGATGTGTAACCCAATATTGCCTTTTCTCAATCTTTACCTTATGCAAGAAAAAAAGGCACAGTGATGCTGGGGGTGAGTTGTCATATACTCTTATGAAATGTAAGTCTTCTACCAAAGAGACATAGTCTTCCTCCTAGTTTATACTTGCTAGTATTATCTGACACTTTTTATTTGTTAAAGTATTTTTGATTACTGAGTGATGAATGAAGAGCAGAGGTGCCTCTGCTGAACTGTCACTCAGCAAGGTGGCCCTTGTGCCTTGTGTTCAGTCACTCAGTTGTGTCCAACTCTTTGCGACCCTGTGGACTGTAGCCCACCAGGCTCATCTGTCCATAGAATTTCCCGGGCAAGCATACAGCATGGGTTGCCATTTCCTCCTCCAGGGATCTTCCTGGACCAGGAATCCAACTACACCTCCTGCCACTCCTGCATTGGCAGGCAGATCCTTAACCACTGTACCACCTGGCCCTTACAGGTTCTGTTAGCACTGCTGAACAGCCAAAATTTGGGACTCTACCTGACCTCAAAGATTTTCTAACCTAGAGTGGCAACAATAACCAGCGCCTCTTCTCTCTGTGCGTAAGTGGATAATGTAAAAATCTCTATCATGCGATGTAAAATTGGCTATATCACCTAAATAATTGGCTAATTGATTTAGCCCCTGTGGAATACATACATTCCTGTCCTCGATAATTCTCTCTGCAACAGATCATACACTGTCTGACAGCCATTTGGTGAATGGTTTTAGCTGCAAATGCTTCTAGTCTGAGTTTAAGATTAAACTGATAGTATCTTAGAAAATAAGGAGCAGCTGTGCATGTTCGTTTATTTTAGATTTATATATAAACATCTGCTTTGTATTATTACTGTCCAGTGGGGTCAAGTTGGTATTTTATTGTTTTCATCATTTGTTATTTCCAGTTGGACTTATGTAAACTTTGCTGAATTCATTTTATTTGTTGGTCTTGGCTACCAAGAGGCAGTTCAGTTCAGTCGCTCAGTCGTGTCCGACTCTTTGCGACCCGATGAATTGCAGCACGCCAGGCCTCCCTGACCATTAATATCACCTAATATTGACAATTGTGAGGGTGTCCTGAAAATGTTTTATAGAAAGTATAATCACTTGTAAACATTATAAGGATATCAATAGAATGAAAATAATTATGAAGTTAACACTATAAATTCAATTTAAAATACTTAAAAAATAGGTTTTATTGGAACCTAACAGTAACTTTCTAAGTAAGACTATTTATCATAATTTTAATTAAACATTTTTCTGTTTCTTCTCACCTCAAAGATATTAAAATAATTTTGATAAAAGCAGTCTATACACTGATTTCTATGCTGAAGACACCACTAAAAAAAAAGCTAACAAAAAAGTTAATCACATTGTTGAATTTGTTATACTACAGTCCTAGTTTATGTAGGAAGAAAATGCTGTTTAACACTGATAATTTTCAAACTTCAAGTATTCTTCCTGGGCCCCAGTTAAGCTGTTAGGGTTCAAGGCCAGCTGCGAAGTCAGAAATGTTCTATTTCAAAATGAGATTTGTCATGGAAAAGGGAAGCTGAAGGTCTTTGTGAACTGAGATGTCCTATTATAGTCCAGACTTTTGAATTAAAATTGACTCCCATCCTCCCAATACCCTTGTCTCTTCAGAGGGTGATCAGCTGAGTTCTTATCAAATTGGAATTTATCCTAAGGTTTAGGTGTTGAAAATAACTTTCTCGCTAAGTAAATATTTGTTTTATATCTATTCTGTATCAAACACTATTTCTTTTTGGTGATACAGCATTGTACAAAACAGGAAAAAAATCCTTCCTTCATGGAACTCATGTTCTACTACAGGGAGACAGACGATATATATACAGGTAAATTCATAATATGTTGCTGCTGCTAAGTCACTTCAGTCGTGTCCGACTCTGTGTGACCCCATAGATGGCAGCCCACCAGGCTCCCCGTCTCTGGGATTCTCCAGGCAAGAACACTGGAGTGGGTTGCCATTTCCTTCTCCAATGCATGAAAGTGAAAAGTGAAAGTGAAGTGTTGCATGATGATAAATGCTAAGAATACAGATGAACAGTGTGTTAGAGGGATAGGAAATGGGGGCTCCAGAGGAGGCCATTGATTGATGTATTTATTACATTGGACAATTGGGCAGTGAGGACTGAAAACATGACATTGGAACAAAGACCTGAAAAGATGAGGAAGCCAGACTGGTATACCTAGAAGCAAAGCATTCCAAAAAAAGGAAACAGCAAATGCACATGTCCTGAGGTGGGACCAAGCATAGTGTCTTTAATGAAAAGCCAGAAGGTCAGTATGGCTGGAGAGAAGGGAACAACGAGGACAGCAGTGGGAGATAATGTCAAAAAGGTGGCAACTGGCCAGCTGTGTAGGACCTGGTGAGCCTTTGTAAGATGCTGACTTTTATTCTGACTGCGATGGGAAGCCTGTGAGTAGAAGAGTTACAGGGTGTGATTTATGTTTTCATGCTATCACTCTGGCCTTTATATAAAAATTCACCTGGGGTGGAGGGGAAGGGGAGGTGGCTAGGCAGAGTAGAAACAGGCAGACCTGTAAGGAAGCTGCTGCAGTAATCCAGCGGGGAGTAGTAGGGGCTGAGACCAGGGTGGTACAGCTTGAGGAACTGGTCAGATTCGGGATATATCTTGAAAGCACAATATATAGACTTTGCCAAAGGATTGGATGTGCATGTGAGTGAAAGGCAAGAATGAGAAAAGGAAAGATTAACTACCCTTTAAAATATCTATTTTATGACAAACAGTGATCAGGTTCTCATATGATATGGGAGACAAAATAATAATTTTTTTATGGTATATTGTCCTTCAAAGTGTACACATTCATTCATTCAACAGGCTTGACAGATACTCAGTGAACCACTACCATGTACCAGGTGCAGTGTGGGGACATAACCCTCAGTGAGATAAGCAAGCTCATATTTTAGTGGAAGGGGAGGAGAGGATAATAAAAAGTTAAAAAATATAGAAGTCTGTAGTATTACTTTTGAAATAACTGGCTATATTGCCATGCCTAGTGGAAACATCTACAATAAAGATCCATCTTTAGGTTTACTTTCTTGATAGTAATCTGTGAAAAGGATACTGCTTTCAAAATTTTTACCCACTCTCATTCTGTAAATCATCCAACTTATCAAGAAATTGGAAACATGCAAGCCATATTCATCATCTTTCCCTTCTCTACCCTTCATATGTTAGTCACTCAGTCATGTCCAACTCTTTGCAACCCCATGGACTGTAGCCCACCAGGGTCCTCTGTCCATGGAATTTTCCAAGGAAGAATACTGGAGTGTGTAGCCATTACCTTTTCCAGGGGATCTTCCAGACCCAGGGATCAAACCCAGGTCTCCTTCATTGCAGGCAAATTCTTTACTATCTGAGCCACCACGGAACCCTTCATACACAAATAATAATAAACCCTTTCCAGTACTTTTATTTACCATAGAATGGATTATGCTGTCCTAATGAATGACCTCAAAACCTTAGTGGCTTCACATGATGAAAGTTTCTCATTCTCCAAAAGTCTGTGTAATCTCTTCTTATGAAGATTCAGCCTTCTGCCCATTTTTGCTCTTATGAGAGCTCCATCCATATTTATGTTTCCACAAACACCATCAGTTCAATTCAGTCATTCAGTCATGTCTGACTCTTTACGACCCCATGAACTGCAGCACGCCAGGCCTCTCTGTCCATCACCAACTCCCGGAATCTACCCAAACTCATGTCTATTGAGTCGGTGATGCCATCCAGCCATCTCATCCTCTGTCGTACCCTTCTCCTCCTGCCCTCAATCTTTCCCAGCATCAGGGTCTTTTCCAATGAGTCAGCTCTTTGCATCAGGTGGCCAAAGTAAAGGAGTTTCAGCTTCAACATCAGTTCTTCCAGTGAACACCCAATACTGATCTCATTTAGGATGGACTGGTTGGATCTCCTTGCAGTCCAAGGGACTCTCAAGAGTCTTCTCCAATACCACAGTGCAAAATAAACACCATAGCAGAGGACTAAACAGTGACTGGTCACATAAAGGCTTTTCTACTTTTTGGCCCAGAAGTGATAGATGTCTTTCCTGTCTGACGCCTATTGACCAGAACTAATCACATGCACCACCCCACAGCAAGGGACCTGAGAACTACAGATTCACATGTGCCCCAAACAGGTGAACATATCTACCCAACCTTCTAAACATGTCTAAACCTTCTAAAATATCATATTTTTAGCCTGTTTATACTACCTTCCGTTATCTATAGGATGCAATTAATTATCCACAGTTCTTTGCATCATGCTCTTTTGCACTCCTCCACTCCCAGGCAATAAGGTGGTTCACACAGATGGGAGTTGGTCTATCACGTTCTTCCTCCTTCTGCACTTTGATTGCTTGCAACAATCCTCAGGCTAGAGTTTGGGCCTCATTTTCTCTAGAAGGCATCATTGAAGCTCAGACTGAGCCATGCATTGGNATGCTCTTTTGCACTCCTCCACTCCCAGGCAATAAGGTGGTTCACACAGATGGGAGTTGGTCTATCACGTTCTTCTTCCTTCTGCACTTTGATTGCTTGCAACAATCCTCAGGCTAGAGTTTGGGCCTCATTTTCTCTAGAAGGCATCATTGAAGCTCAGACTGAGCCATGCATTGGTCTTGATATCTCAAAGCTCTTGGCATTTATCACATCTTTATGTCAAATTATTTTTTATAGTACAGCTGTCCAACTCAAAACCTTTGATAATAAATTCCTCAAAGGCAGCAACACATACTGATCACCTTTGTCTTCCCAGCGTTCAGTGCAGTGCCTGGCATGGAATAGACTTTGCAAATATTTGTTGAGTTAATCTGTTATTTCAATATTACTACCTTATTTGGAATCTGAATATTGTATCTAATATTTGGGGATGCTAAAAATGATAAGTAGGCACAACAGAATTTGCATGGTTAAAGTTAGAGGAAAGAATTGGCTTTTCCATTAATTGATGCACAATGGATGATTATTAGCTAATTTTCTTCTTTTTTAATTTGCACTTCATCAAAATCTAGTCTTGGGAGAGGTACAGTGTCAGAATATGAGTTCGGCTCTGTCTTTAGCCTTCCATTTGAAACTATATGGACTCTGTAGTGTCTTTTCATTGTCCTGTACTTTAGAAAAGAATTTCTGAGCTCTTCACTACATGCACATTCCTGGTTCAAAAAGTACTTTATGAACTACAGTTGACCCCTTGAACAATAGCTACAGTTGACCCCAAACAACATGTAGTTTGAACTACATACACTCAGTCACTGAGTCATGTTCAGCTATTTGCAACACCATGGACTTCCATCAGGCTCTCTGTATATGGTCTTCTGATGATTAACTGTGAAAGTGCTACACTCAATGTTCCAGCAAATTTGGAAAACTCAGCAGTGGCCACAGGACTGGAAAAGGTCAGTTTTTATTCCAATTCCAAAGAAAGGCAATGCCAAAGAATGCTCAAACTACCGCACAATTGCACTCATCTCACACGCTAGTAAAGTAATGCTCAAAATTCTCCAAGCCAGGCTTCAGCAATACGTGAACCGTGAACTTCCAGATGTTCAAGCTGGTTTTAGAAAAGGCAGAGGAACCAGAGATCAAATTGCCAACATCCGCNGACTAAGGTCCATCTAGTCAAGGCTATGATTTTTCCAGTAGTCATGTATGGATGCGAGAGTTGGACTGTAAAGAAGGCTAAGCATGGAAGAATTGATGCTTTTGAGCTGTTGTGTTGGAGAAGACTCTTGAGAGTCCCTTCGACTGCAAGGAGATCCAACCAATCCATTCTGAAGGAGATTGGCCCTGGGATTTCTTTGGAAGGAATGTTGCTAAAGCTGAAGTTCCAGTACTTTGGCCACCTCATGTGAAGAGTTGACTCATTGGAAAAGACTCTGATGCTGGGAGGGATTGGGGGCAGGAGGAGAAGGGGACGACAGAGGATGAGATGGCTGGATGGCATCACTGACTCGATGGGCATGAGTCTGAGTGAACTCCAGGAGTTGGTGATGGACAGGGAGGCCTGGTGTGCTGTGATTTATGGGGTCGCAAAGAGTTGGACATGACTGAGCGACTGAACTGAACTGATGATTAACCTTTGGGATGTAAATCTAGTCATCTGGGTTGTCCAAATGGATAATCATCCTTTCTCATAATTAATGATTCACCCCTTTTTTAAATATAAAAAATTGAAGTACTACTTTTCTCCTCTCTTCAGATTTGTAGTTGGGATTGTCTTTTGACTATATATATATAAGAATAAACTTTCAAAATCTGCACATATAAGAATCAGCATAATCACTGAGGACAAGAAATGAGGGTTAGTAAAGAGTCGCACAGGACCGAGGGACTTCACTTTCACTTTTCACTTTCATGTATTGGAGACGGAAATGGCAACCCACTCCAGTGTTCTTGCCTGGAGAATCCCAGGGATGGGGGAGCCTGGTGGGCTGCTGTCTATGGGGTCGCACAGAGTCGGACACGACTGAAGCGACTTAACCTCNATGAGGGTTAGTAAAGAGTCGCACAGGACCGAGGGACTTCACTTTCACTTTTCACTTTCATGTATTGGAGACGGAAATGGCAACCCACTCCAGTGTTCTTGCCTGGAGAATCCCAGGGATGGGGGAGCCTGGTGGGCTGCTGTCTATGGGGTTGCACAGAGTCGGACACGACTGAAGCGACTTAGCAGCAGCAGCAGCATACTAGCCAAGAAAGGTTAGGTTATGCTTCTGTAGAAAACAACATCATATTTTAGTGGTTTAACAAAATGATGGTTTCTCAATTGTGCCATATGTCTAACAGAGCTTTGTGTGTATAATACAGTGTATGGGGGACAGTGGTGGGTGGCAGTTCTGCTTAATATCTAAGATAGATACACTCTTCATCTCAATATAAGCTTCAGCACAGACCATGTAAAGGAAAAGGACATATTGAGTGGTACACTGTTCTTAAAACCTCTGCCTGAAATTGATACCCATCACATCCTTGTTCAATTGATTTGTAACATGGATAAGAAAGCAAGTAACAGATAAGCCTAAATTGCAAAGAAGCAGTTTTTTTTTGTTGTTTGTTTTAAGTGCAGTAGCATTATAATACTGGAAGGAGGGAGACAGGAAAGTAGTTGCTTTAACTACTACAGTATAGAAGTCAGTTTTGAAATAGAGGAAGGCTCTAACCATTTTCAAATTTTTCTCTAACAGACATAATTTAAAATTCTTGCATGATACAAAGCTTTTCTTCAGGACGAGATAGAGGATTCTTACAGGAACCAACCAGTTTTCCTTAGTTTCAAGGGACTAGAGCTGGAGTTGTGGGAATGTCATGGAAGATAGAGACTGAATGAATTTAGCTGGCAAGTAAACTCCAATTGAAGAACATACAGGCAGGACTAAAAGAGAAAGTATGTAGGGCTTATTTCCCTCCAATTCATTTTCTGACTTCTCAATTGCATTGCAGCTTTTTTTTTTTTCCCCCAAAGTAAGGAAAATTCCCCTAATTTGGAGTGGTAAGTGAGAACCATGGATAGGTGGTCTCTCTTCTACCTGGCCCCATTTTTAAAATTGTGGCCTGATAGTAGCAAATAAAGTTACACAGAGGTAAATAATTGCACTTTCATCAAATAGAAAAACACTTTAGGCTTTCTGTATTCTGTTTTCTTAACAACATGGCTTATCCCAAAATCAGGAATTATGTCCAGAATTGGAGGGAAAACCACCTATTCAGGACAAAATNTACCTGGCCCCATTTTTAAAATTGTGGCCTGATAGTAGCAAATAAAGTTACACAGAGGTAAATAATTGCACTTTCATCAAATAGAAAAACACTTTAGGCTTTCTGTATTCTGTTTTCTTAACAACATGGCTTATCCCAAAATCAGGAATTATGTCCAGAATTGGAGGGAAAACCACCTATTCAGGACAAAATACTTTTCAAATTTGGCAAATAGTAAATAAAAAGCAGCCCAGGTACAGAAGTCAGATCAACCTAAGAATTAGGTATAGACGTGAAGCTAGTAACAGGCTAGCCTTCCCAGTGTAAACAACTATAAAACTTGGCAAATATATCTTATAATCAATTTTAGATGTTGGAAACAAAGTGCAAGACTGCGATTCACGAGGAAAGGGAAATAAGCAAGATGAATACCAGGACTGCTCACATTTTCTGTCTGAAGGGCATTTTCTAGCTTGCAGTGCAGGGAAGAAGAACTCAACTAAAGCACAGCAGTTTCACCGAATTGAGTGGAAAGAGGTCATTGTTCAAGGCTACTGAAGCAGTTAGAATTGTTAGGCAGAATACTAGAGAGAAAAAAACGCTAGGCAGGAAGTTCAGTTCAGTTGCTTAGTCATGTCCGACTCTTTGTGATCCATGGACAGCAGCATGCTAGGCCTCCCTGTCCATCACCAACTCCCANACTGAACTGAACTGAAGCTAGTAATGATGTATTTGTATCAGACAAATTAAGATTTAAAGCAGAAAACATTACTGGAGGCAGATAACATCACTCTGTAATGATAAACATTTTAACTCATTAGAAATTACTTATTCCTGTTTAATAACAGACTCAAACTATATCCAACAAGTAAGTAATAAACTATGAGAAAAAGTGACATAATAAAAGATTTTGGTTCTCCTCTGAGTTATTGGTAGATTTAGCAGACAAAAGTTAGTAAGAAAGGAGAAAATTTGAACAACATAGCAAACAATCTCAATCTGTGTAGAGCACTAAGTCTCAGTAATTGGAGCACAACATTCTTTTCAAGCTTGTACTTTTTTGGCAGTGGATCATCTACTCTGCCAGAAAGCAGTCTCAGTAAATTAAAAACCACTATTATTGTGCAGTTTATGACCACAGGCCAAGTAAGTTATACATAATGATAAAAACTGTTTAAAAACTTAATATTTAAAAATTTAAAAACCCACTTCTAAATAATTTATGGATCAAAAAAGAAACCATAAAGGGATTAGAACTTAGAACTGAATGATAAAAGGCAAACTTGGTATTACCATTTCTCTTGTGCAATTAAGGAGGATTAAGGGGCCATATATAGATTTAAATGATTTTTTTAAGGCTAAAACTCAAGGAGTTTAAGTGTCTAACTTTAGGAATTAAAGGAATTTTTTTCCAAAAGGAAGCAAAAGAAGGAAATAATGCCAATAATAGAATATATTGGAACAGATAAAACAGAGATTCAGTACAGTCAAAACTAAGTTCTTTGGAAAAAATTATAAAATATAGATGTTAATCAAGATTTTTAAAAAAGAAGACAAATCAAAAGCATTAAGGAAAACTGTTGACCAAGTAGCAGATGTGGCAGACATTAAAATATAATGAGAATATTATGATCAATTTTGGGTTTCCCTGATGGCTCAGTTGGTAAAGAATCTGCCTGCAATGCAGGAGACCCTGGGTTGATTTCTGGGTAGAGAAAATCTGCTGGAGAAGGGATAGGCTACCCACTCCTGAATTCTCGGGCTTCCCTTGTTGCTCAGCTGGTAAAGAATCCATCTGCAATGCAGGAGACCTGGATTTGATCCCTGGGTTGGGAAGATCCCCTGAAGAAGGGAAAGGTTACTGACTCCAGTATTCTAGCCTGGAGAATTTCATGGACTATACAGACTATGGGAGAAGGCGATGGCACCCCACTCCAGTTCTCTTGCCTGGAAAAACCCATGGGCGGAGGAGCCTGGTTGGCTGCAGTCCATGGGGTGGCGAAGAGTCGGACATGACGGGGTGACTTCACTTTCACTTTTCCCTTTCATGCATTGGAGAAGGAAATGGCAACCCACTCCAGTGTTCTTGCCTGGAGAATCCCAGAGATGGGGGAGCCTGGTGGGCTGCCATCTATGGGGTCGCAGAGTCAGACACGACTGAAGCGACTTAGCAGCAGCACAGCAGCCGGAGCATACAGACTATATAGTCCATGGAGTTGCAAAGAGTGGGACAGGACTGAGCAACTTCCATGTTCATGATCAATTGTATGCAAGTAAATTTTAAAGTTTAGATAAAACAAGCAAGTTCTCAAAAAGTATAATTAAGCAAAACTAATACAGTGTACAATACTAGTTCTGCAATTTTAAATAGAATTGATAGTTATGTGTCCCTAAAATAATAAGAAAAATCAGTTTATAACTGAGATTCTACACATACTCAAGAAATAGGTTTCAGTGTAACAAACATCTTCCAGAGAATAGAAAAAGTAGAAGACCCACTGTAAAATTTATTTTATAAGGAATGCTAATATAACACTGATACATAAACTAGACAAGAAAAAAATTTTTGTTGACCAATATATTTTATGAACATAGATTAAAGTATGTTAACAAAACATTAGTAAAACAAATTCAACAACCCATGAAAAAGACAATACATCATGGCCAAACTGGTTTCCTCAGCAATACTTGTTTAATGTTAGAAAAACTATAAATGTAATTAACCAGATTATATAAATAAATAAAAAAGAAAAATTATTATCTCAGATGCAGAAACAGTATTTAATAAAATTCAGTACTGATTCTTGATATTAAAATTTTCTTGAAACACTAGGAATAGATGGAAATATTATAGTACTTACAGAAATTCTTACAGCCAATATAATTGATAATGAAACTTTAATATCAGTAGGAGGAAAAGAATGCATCCTATTGACATTTTTTTCCCTGTATTTTCCTGGAGTTCTTAAGCAGTATAGTAATGGACCAATAAGAAATGAAATTTAAAGGAATTGTAAATAGAAACTTATGTGCAAATGGTACAGATGTTGAAACAAAATAAAAGAATGCAGAGTAATTAATTAAGATTATTAAGTTTAGCAAACTTGATGAATAAAAGCTGAAGACTCAATTGTATTTTTATATATCAGCAAAAAACCATTAATAAAGGTAACATAATTTAAAAACATTTATTATGTTCACAAAATAGTAAAATGTCTAGAAACAATATGAAAGAAGATATTCAAACCATTAATGAGGCCATTATAAAAATTTAGTGAAAGACATGAAAGCAGAAAGAGCATAAAGGTCTTTCCAGTGAATGGAAAGGTCTGTAATACTGCGTTCATGGACTGAATGATTCAACAGCTTAAAGATGTATCAATTGTGCATAAATTTATCTCTAAATGCATGCATTTCCAGTGAAAATAGCAATGGGGCTGTGTGTGTATGTGTGTGTGTGTGTGTATCCGGGTGTGTAGTTTGACAAGTGAGATTTAAAGTTTATGTGGATGAGCAAAGGGCCAAGAAAAGCCCAGGCATTTTCAAAGAGGACAGTGTGAAAAAACTTGCTAAAGAAACTGAGACAGTGTGGCATTGATATTTAAATAGACAGAATATCAAAAAAACAGAATGCTGCTAAGTCGCTTCAGTCATGTCCGACTCTGTGCGACCCGATAGACGGCAGCCCACCAGGCTCCTCCATCCCTGGGATTCTCCAGGCAAGAACACTGGAGTGGGTCGCCATTTCCTTCTCCAGTGCATGAAAGTGAAAAGTGAAAGTGAAGTCGCTCAGTCGTGTCTGACTCTTAGCGACCCCGTGGACTGCAGCCCACCAGGCTCCTCCATCCATGGGATTTTCCAGGCAAGAGAACTGGAGTGGGGTGCCATTGCCTTCTCCGAAAGAACAGAATAGAGGTCTAAAATAAAGTCCACATATATATGTCAGAACTGCCACTGAAGATAAATGGGTTAATAAGTGGTACTGTTGGAGCTTCCCAGATGGCGCTAGTGGTATTGAACCCGCCTGCCAATGCAAGAGACTTAAGAGATGATTCCATCCCTGAGTGGGGAAGATCTCCTGGAGGAGGCCATGACAACTCACTCCAGTGTTCTTGCCTGGAGAATCCCCATGGACAGAGGAGCCTAGAGGGCTACAGTCCATATGATCGCAAAGAGTTGCCCACAATTGAAGCAACTTGGCACACATGGATAAGTGGTATTGTGAACATTAAATACCTGTGTATAAAAATTTAAACTGAATTCCTAACTCATATCATATTCAAATTAATACTAGATAAATTAGCAATTTAAATATGAAACTAAAACTTTAAGATTTAAAAAGAAAATGTAACTGCATATCTTTGCAATATAGAGTTAGGGCAAGATTTCTTAAAGATTCTAAAAGCATAATAATAAAAAAAAAACCTGCCACATTAAGAACTCTGTTAACTAAACAAAACAGATAAAATAAAAAGGTAAGCTGTTTTGATATTTTGCAACATATATATCAAATAAAAGACTAATATCTAGAACACACCCAGACACACACACACATAAAACCTATATAAATCAAGACAAGAGATAAACAGCTTGATAAATAGGTGAACAAGAAATACAGAAAACACATTTTCTAATAAATGTATTAAAGACTCTCAGTCTTACTCACCAGGGAAATTAAAACCACAGTGGAATATCATTTAGTACATACTAGATGTGCAAAATTTAAAAATCAGATAAAAAAAATTTGAAGTAAAGCAATAGGCACTCTTACATATTGCTGGTGGAAATGTAAATTATAATTATTACTACCATTTTGAAAAATTATTGAACATCTATTAAAGCTGAATATGTACATACTTAATGACTCAGCAGTTCCATTCCCAGGGATATACCCTAGGAAAAACCTTGTACAAATGCATATGGAAATATGTTTAAAATTTTCATAACAACTTTGCTTAAAATAACAGAAAAACATCTGGAAATAATCTAATTGTTCATTGACAATTTAATCCAACAGTAGCAATGACCTATATTGTAAAACTAAACAAAAGTGAAAAAAACCTGAATCTTAGCTATAGGCATTTATATAGATAACAGACATGAGCGTAATATGATTGGAGATAGCAAGTTACAGAAAAATAAAAATATATGTTATGATAACATTTATATAAACTTTACAAACATGCAAAACTGAAAAATATAGGGATCTCTCTATTATTATCAATGACTTGAGCTGGATTTCTTTTATTTGTACTGAAGGCACTCTAGTGTGTTGGGAGTTTGGAGAAAGAGAGGAAGATAAAGAGAGATGTCTTTTGAGCTCTCAGAATCTTGGACAGGGGACCACAAGGTGGGGAAAAGATCCAAAAGCTGTTGACATAAATTTGTAAATGTTCAGAGGCTGGCAAGAGAGATGTCCTGACAAGATCAGAGATAGGACTGGGAGGTATGAGAGAGGAAAGATGCTGAAGTTAAGGGGGTTATGTCTTTGAAGCCTCACTTGCCCCTTTTCATAATTTTTCTATCGCAAAAATGCATTTCATCTTTGTTGACATCATGTGAGGGTAGAGGGTCAGGGTAGCAATAGGAATAGAAAGGTAGCTTGGGTTTTATGAGGATCTGGCTTTTGATCCCTATTGTTCTGTTAGTGGAAGCTGAGCTGTAAGAACAGGAAGTAATCCTTTCTGTATATTTGGCAGTGATAAGGTCTTACCTTAGATCATCAACTTCTGCTCCAGTCTGAGAGAAGCACAACTGACAGGAGATATAGAGATTGGAGAGAGTCCAGAGGCAATCAACAAAAATGATGAAATGGCTGAAAAATAGGACCTCTGAGAAAAGGTTAAAGGAACTGGGCTTTTTAGCCTGGAGAAGAGGAAACCCAAGGGTGATATAACTTTGGGAATATGAATGGTTATTGTAAGGATGATGGAGACCAGCTGTTCTTCCTGATCACAAAGGATCAAACTGCAGAAGGTGAGCTAAAACTGCAGTAGGGGAGGATTTATGCTAATTGGAGGGAAGAACTTCACAGCATGTCAGAAAGTTAAATTCTATGTCCAGTTATTAAAATAACTTAAAACTACCTGATCGGTAATGCTTTTTGAACAGGATGGTTTAGTTTAGGGATCTGATGAGCTCTGTAGATACCTCTACCATTATTCTGTTTATATTCAAATTTCCAGGCTTTAACAAAACTTTTGCTTGCTACTAATTCCTACTAGTTTCAAGTAATAATTGGAGATTATGTCACATTCTTAGCACATATTTAGCACAACTGAAAGAAAGAAGGGTTTGAATCTTACACAGTTCTTTCCTCAATATCCAAACAAATGTTTGTATTCATGAGATTTTAAATGGTACCTGAAATTAAAGGCAGCTTTGACTTTAATAGAAAATGGTTTGTATAATATTGAAGAGGAAATGATAAAATGCTGTTTTTGTTTGGGACCACCACAGAATTTCCCTCGATAAGACACAATGTAAAAATCTTGAAAAAGCATTCCCATTTCCTAATTTGAGGTATGTAAGGAAAATCCTACTTGGAAATATCTTATTTCAAGCAGAAAGTATCTGGCATTTTAGCATGCTCCATGTCAGAAGCACAGCATTTGTTGTTCTCTATGGGTTAGAGAGACGAATCTTAACCACAGCCTTACACGAAGAGTATTTCTGGAATATTATTAAAGGTGGTTTCTCTATCCATTTTGGACACCAGTGTGAAACTGTAGACTGTTTCATCTTGATGTATGCTTCCTGTGTCCCATATAAGAACTTGGAGATGTTGCAAAGCCCTTACATATTTGAGTTGAGAGACTGCTTACAGGAAATCTCTTAGGGAACCTGAGAGACCACTACAGTCAAGGAGATACTGATGGTCTTACGTCTTTGCAGGACTGGCCTTTGATCTCCATTGCTCTGTTAGAAGGAGCCAGTACCTAAGAACAGGAAGTAATTATTCTAGTAAATTTGGCAGTGGCAGGAACAGCCTTAGATAGAATAGCCAAGCCATTTGGCTGGGAGATCATCCCTGTTGGAAAAGGCCACCTTTATCTCCTCAGCATGAGGCAACTCAGTGGATAAAGGGCTCAAATCCCCATGATCTCCTCAACACTTTTGAGAAAGTAGCACTTATTAAACTGAAGGGGAGAAGAATAATATCTTCTCCCAGTAAACTCTATTAGAGTTTAGAATTCAAATAGTGATTTAGGCTAACTGCAGAGACTAAGCAGGTACTTACTTACCCATAAAATCCTAAATTAAAACCAGATTAAAAATAGAGTGAAAATGTTGATAATAACCCCAAGAAAAAGAAATGCAAAAAAGCAAAATGGCTGTCTGACGAGGCCTTACAAATAGCTGTGAAAAGAAGAGAAACGAAAAACAAAGGAGAAAAGGAAAGATATACCCATTTGAATCCAGAGTTCCAAAGAATAGCATGGTGAGATAAGAAAGCCTTCCTCAGGGATNAATAGTTAGGTGGAGCATTATGTAAATGTCATTGAGGTCAAACTGATAGTGTAGTTCAGATCTATATATCTATCAATTTTCTGTCTGCTAATTCTATGACTCACTGAGAGAGGAGTATTGAAATCATTAACAATAATTGAGCTTTGTTTATTTCTTCTTGCAGTTTATCCTTTTTTTAAAGCTTTTCTTTGTGTCTTTTGAAATTCTCTTTTTAAATGGATGTGGATTTGCAATATTAAATCCCAAATTCTTTATGTAGACTCTTTCATCATTCAGAAATCTGTTTTTTTCACCAGGAATAGTCTCTTTCAAGTTTATTTTATAGACATCATGAAAGGAAATCTAAATTTCAGTCAGTATCAGTCATTTCAGTCCCTCAGTCATGTCTGACTCTTTGTGACCCCATGAACCGCAGCATGCTAGGCCTCCTTGTCCATCACCAACTCCTGGAGTTTACCCTAACTCGTGTCCATTGAGTCAGTGATGCCCTCCAACCATCTCATCCCC